>JADRCH010000805.1:977258-1009106 GCA_019843965.1 Rhynchomys soricoides
GGGGAGGGGGAGGAGGGGAAAGGAAGAGGAGGGGAGAGGAGGGGAGGGGGAGGAGGGGAGGGAGGAGGGGGGAAAGGAAGAGGAGGGGGGAGGAGGGGAGGGGGAGGAGGGGAGGGAGGGGGAGGAGGGGAGGAGGGGGAGAAAGTGGAGAAGGAAGGGGAAAGAGAGAAGGGGAGAAAGAGGAAGAAGAGAAGGAGAGAGTGCAGAACCCCCTACCTACAGTAACTAGTGGCTTGCTCATAAGGTCTTAGCAATAAACAGGTTTAAAAGTCCCCCCCCCAACGTTGTATTGCTCCATTGTAAAACTTTAACGAGGGGGGAAGCATTCAAATATTTCTGACAGGTGAAGAAAGGAAGTGATTCAAAGATACTGAGCAGGTGGGGGAGGGAGCTCCCCTCACTGTCGAGGCTTTGCTAACAGTGGAAGAACTTTGAGGATAGCCACCGAGAGGCCAGGATGATGGACAGAGGAGCCAGCATGCCTGGGTCAGTCCAGCGCGTACACATCCAACACGTTCCGAATGCAGCAGCCTTAACGATAGCAGTGACAGAGCCTGAGTCCTCTCCCCGGCCTCAGACTGGAGGATGGGCCAGCACAGGCAGTGTTAGCACGGTGATGAGTGTGGCGTGTGCTGCTGTAGGAAATGCATGGACCACAAAGGCCAGAAAGGCTACTCCAGGCGGGGAAAGCCAGCCGCGCAGTGTGACTCGAGTGAGGGGAAGTGGTGTAGGTGACAAAAGGTGGATCAGGCCCCTCTGGAGCTCTCAGGTATAGCCTGCAGGAAGGGAAGGCTTCCAGCAGGGCAGCCGGGAGAGAGGCCGGCGAGGAGAGAGCAGAGATCGTGTAGCTGGAAAGAAGCAGATGCATAGAGACGGAACCGGAACCGGGCTAGCTGGCGGCGGCGAGGCTCAGTGACTGGCCAGATGAGGCATAGGAAGCGATGAGGGAGTCACTCAAAGGAGAACCGATATCTGGAGGAAGATGACGAGGAACTTATTCTTAAGCCTGTGGACTGAGAGACCTTTGGGGATGTGTGTAAGTGGAGAAGATCGGAACAGTATTCAAGGATCTGGAACTCAGAGGAGCAGCCTGGGTGTGAGGCTCTGGGAGACTGCTCTTCAGCACTGGGTACTAAAGGAGACACTGAGTGTTTGGGAGAATCGTGTGAAAGGGGAAGAATAAGACAAGGAGAGCCAGGCAGAAGCTAGACCAGGCTAGACCAGGAGGCAGAGCACTCTCATCATAGGAGTGGGAAGAGTCTCAGGAAGAACTCACACAGGCGTCTAAGAAGAAGATGGAAATGGGGGTTGTAGGTGGAGGAGACCAAAGGAACACAGGCTGGAGGGGAGAAAAGCAATGACTGGGGAGAGGTGAAGAAGAAAGGCTCCGTTACTATTGGAGTAAGCCTGGGGAGGTTGCAGTTGCTATGACCAGCTGTGGTGGAGTAGTGGGTGGATGGACAGGGTGGGGGTGGGGGTGGGGAGGGGGAGACTGGAGCATGCCTAGGGGCTGGGGATGTAGCTTAGTTGGTAAAATGTTTGCCCTGTTCAGTCCTCAGCACCCCAAATAATGCCAGCACTTAGGAAGTATAAATGGGAAGATCAGAAATTCATGGCCATCTTCAGTGACAGTGGGATCAATGCCATCCCAGGACATATGAGATCTTGTCTAAAATAAAACAGAATATAGAGGTGAGGTGGGGGCACAAACTGGTACTGCAAGGACTTGAGAAGATCAGGAATACAAAGCCAGCTTCTGCTGCATGAGGTGTCTGAGGCCAGCTTGGGCTACATGAGATACTATCTCAAAAATAAATAAGCAGTAAATAAATAATAAGAATGAGTCTGTCATTCTAGTGTCCGACAGGCTGTGGCCAGAAGGGTGCCTTGAGTTTCTAAAACCAGCTCAGACTGTGTAGTGAGTTACAGGTCTGTCTGAAGAAAGAAAGTCTGAGAGAAAGAATGACTGACAAGTGGGGGTGGGGGGGCAGGTTAGGTGAGCAGGGGCAGGAGCTGTAAAATGAAGGTGAGAAGCAGACACAGGGAGGCCATCGGACAATGAGTGGAGTTGCAAAGGCAAGCTTGGAGGTAGTAGCTTGCTCAGCCTCAGACAAAGGAACAGTAGGCTGATCATTAGAGAACCTTTCTTGAGCCAGGCATCCTGCTAAGCCCCTTACTGGGGGCAGGGGTGGGAGGGTTGAGGATGGAACTCGGTGCCTGGTGCATGCTAGGCAAGTGTGCCTACTACAGAGGTATGCCTTTGGCTCTATCTCATTTAATGCCCATCCATAAAGTAGGTACTGTTGATATGCATATATATATATATATGTGGTTTTCGAGACAGGGTTTCTCTGTATAGCCCTGGCTGTCCTGGAACTCACTCTGTAGACCAGGCTGGCCTCGAACTCAGAAATCCACCTGTCTCTGCCTCCCAAGTGCTTGGATTAAAGGCGTGCACCACCGCAGCCCGGCTTGATATGCATATTTTTAAAAGGAAATAATCTCTCCCCCCACCCCCTCTCTCTCTTGTGCCCACACTCTGGAGAACTCACGAAAGCAAGCAAGGTCTTTCAAACCTAGGGCTTGCCAGTTTGGCTAGACTGGCCTGCCAGGCAGCTCCAGGATCTTCCTATCTGCCTCTGCAGAACTGAGATCCTAGGCCACTATCCCTGGCTTTTTACATGGGTGCTAAAGATCTGGACTTAGGGCCTCCGTCTTCCTCAGTGACTGTGTTACTTGAAAGGGTCCCAGGGCTGGTGAGAGGCTGAACTGAGATTTGCAGGTAAACCTGCAGGTTTGCTGACCAAGTGTGATCTGAAGCCTCGGACTCTCTGTGAAGTAGGGAGAGGGGGGTGGCGGTGGAGAGCCCATCGGAGAACTTGGCTGTCATTCTCAGCAGGACAAGTGGAATGATAGGTGAGGACCTGACAGGGCCAGACAGCAGCTGGAGTGGCCAGGGAAGCCGAAGGCCATGTGGGGCTGGACCAGTCCGCACTAGCATTTGCCTTTCTCACTTGAGCTTGGCCTGCATGGAAGAAGGGCTTCTGCACTGCTCATGGAGTTCCAGAATGGAGGGAAACCTCAGGTTCCTTGCCAATGGTAACATTCATCCAAACAGCAGTCCTACTGGGTGCTGGGAGAGTGTGGTGCCATGTTCATGAGAAGAGCATTCTTGCAGGTGGCCCCCACCCACCCATCACCCCACAGACAACTCTGTAACTTCTGTTTTCATTTTTGACTGACCAAGTTTCTGTGTAGGCTCTGCTTTTGGTTCTGCAGTGTTTCATCTGGTCTGTCGATCATTTATTCATTTCATGAACTATCCACCGAGAGTCCACGCAGTAAGTGCCCACTCGTTGTCCTTGCTAAGATGGGGATATGAGCTCATGGGCTTCAGTGGTGTTGCTGAGTTCTGCATCCCTGGAGCCCGGCACACAATGGATGCTCAGTAAACGGTGTTGGTGGCAGATGTGTGTTTACTGTGGAGGGACTTGCTCTGCCCTCTCCACGGCTCTGAGGGGAGCTTATTGTGTGCTTTCATGGTTACAGGGCTCTGTAAAATTTCAAAAGTAAACTATTTTCACTAGCGGAGACCTCTCTTCCACTCTGAATTCCCCCTTCATTACTTTATGTTTGCCAAGCGACATAGAAACAGTCTTGGGAGCTTTGGGGATCCAGTTGATGTGAGGGGCACATCCATGCTGTATGGAGACAGTTTAAAATGTAGAAAAGTTATTCTTGGCTATCCCAGCATGTGAATGACTACCAGGGATATTCCTGTCATGCACCCTTAGACTCACTGGGTGAGTCACAAACGTGCAAGGTCAGATACCGTGTCACCAACAGGCATGTATGAGGCTGCCGGCGCTGGCTGCTCAGGAGTAGTACTGAGACAACCAACAGCACAGGCACTGTAGGATGGAGACAAGCTGCAATCCTTTGCCCTTAGCTTGATATCTGGATGAACCCAGAGTTTAGAAACAGTTGGCCTGGATTTCACTTTTCTCTCCTGTATACATGTGACAGGGCTTCGAAGCTTGTTCCTATTCCAGAGAACGCATGGAAACTTTCCAGGAAATGATATATCTTCCTAAGAGATGCTTTTGTGAGAACACTTTGACCAGCCTTTCCAAAGGGCAGACTGATCTTCAGATCTCACACATCTATCAAATTTGAATTTTCTTTCCCCCAAGACCAGCTGGAGAAGCCAGGTATAGTATGCGGGTGTGCCTGATCCCAGCTGCTGTGACACTAAGGCAGGAGGATTGTGAGCCCAGGAGTTCAAGACTTTCTTGAAAAAAATTAGTGCCCATAATGATATTAATAGCAAATTTAAAATCAAAGTAAGGGGCTGGAGAGACAGTGCAGTGGTTAAGAACACTACTCCTCTAGAGGACTTGGGTTTAGTTCCCAGCACCCACATGGTGGCTCACAACTATTAAACCCCAGTTCCAGATGTTTTAACACTCTCTTCTGGCCTCTTAGACACCAGGCATGCATGTGGTGCACAGACATACATGTAGGCAAAACAACCATAACATACAACATATTTTAAATTAAAATCCAAATAAATATTGCCTATGTCAAAATTTGTCCCAAATGCTGTACTGGCAATGTCATGCCACACCTTGGTAGTGAGTGAATTACAGCTCTGATGGTGTTCATTATCCAGTCACTAGACATGCAGGGTCCTCAGCATGAAATCACATTGGGAGCAAAACATTACTCACAAGGCAGGAGGTACCTTCTTTGAAGAGCTTTCAACATCTCAGCTCTGTGTCGGTGGGAAGGGCGCAAACAGGAGCTGACAATTCCTGACAGGAGCATAGGCAGAGCAGCTGATGAACAAGTAGAGGCACTTGGGTGGGGCACCTTCCTTATGGGAGATGAGGTGATGAGGTGAGCCTGGGAATGCTTTTTGGAAAAGTTGAGTCAACCTCTTTGCCCAGAGGCTGTTGCCCTGGGTAGGAGGCTGAACTAGAACAAAGGTTCCCAAATCTGGCTCATCATCAGAATCTCCTGAGGAACCCGAGACTCCCAGGCCCACCCTGACCTACAGACTCCGAGTTGCCTCGAGAGTCAGCCTGTCTGTTTTACTACGTGCTAGATGATGGTGATCCTCCTTTGTGAGTCGGGGGTCTCATGTAACTCAGGATGGCCCAGAACTTGCTATGTTGTTAACACTGGCTTTGAACTCCTGATTCTCCTACTTCCGGCTCCCAAGCGCTGGGATTGCAGAAGTGAGTTACTGCCACTGGCTAGCTTGCTCCAGGGATCGCTTTCGGACTCCTGGGATCACAGGTCCACTTCTGCCCAAGGTTTATGTGGGTGCTAAGAGTTGGAACGCCAATCCTCATGCTTGCCCAGCGGCAAGCACAGATGGTTTTAAAGAGTACAATCCAGTGTGGCTTTTAGTATTTCACAGATTTGTTAAAATTGTTCAAACATTTTAGAACATTTCCATTACTGCAGAAAGAAACCTGTATGCATGAGGAGTCACTTCCCACTCCCATTCCCCCACCCTAGGACCATTCATTTTCTTCTCCTTTTTTTCTTTTGGGATGTGTGTGTGTGTGTGTGTGTGTGTGTGTACCTGTGTGTGTGTGTGTGTGTGTACCTGTGTGTGTGTGTACCTGTGTGTGTGTGTACCTGTGTGTGTGTGTGTGTGTGTGTGTGTGTGTGTATGGGTGGAGATGGAGACCAAGGCCAGGGCCTCGGCCACAGGCATTCCACCCCTGAACAGCGCTCCCTCCCCCCAGACACTTTCAGTTTATGTAGTTAACTGTTTGGCATATGTCACATAAATGGAATTATACAGTAGGAGATCTTCACATCCAGACTCTTTCACCGAGTATATTTTAAAGGCTTGTTCACTGTGTGTGGTGTCTGGTGACTCCTGGTTTAACTTTCTAAAGAACTGCCAAACTATTTTCTCTTTTAAAACTAATTTTTGTTTGGTTGGTTTTTTTCGAGACAGGGTTTCTCTGTGTAGCCCTGGCTGCCCTGGAACTCCCTCTGTAGACCAGGCTGGCCTTGAACTCAGAAATCTGCCTGCCTTTGCCTCCCAAGTGCTGGGATTAAAGGCATGAGCCACCACTGCCCGGCTTGATTTATTTTTATTTTATATGTATGAGTGTTTTGTGTGCAAGGATGTCTATGTACCACGGGTGCGCCTTGTGCTGGCAGAGCCAGCACAGGACATGGGACCCCCTGGCCCTAGGATTAAGGTTCCAAGAGCACAGTCGGTGATGGGGACTCCCCCCAAGTCTCTGTGAGGGCAGCCAATGCTTTAGCCGCCATCTCTCCAGTCCCCAGGAGCATTGTCTGAGGGCTCTGACTTCTCCATGTCCTCTGCAACTGTCTCTGTTCCTTGCTCTCCCTGCACCTGTTCTAGAGGGTTTGCGACGGTACTGTCACATTGTAGGAAACTGAATCTGTGGGACCAGGAGTGGACAGTGCAGACAGATAACACAGTAGTTATTATGTCAGCCTTGTTTAAATACTTAGTCATCAGAGTAGTTTACTCTTCACAGGCATCCCAAGAGTTAATTATTTATTGATTTGATCATTGATTCTTTTCCACCTCTGTTGTGCGCCAGGACCTTTTCTGAATACTTAGGATGCATCCATTAGAAAAAAAAAAAAGGTAGAAATTTCTGTCCCCATGACTTCACAGTTTTTAAAGACTTATTTTTCTTTAATGTGTAATAGACGCTTACATGTATGCGTGCTTGCCACAAGTATACGTGTTTACCACATGCATGCAGTACACACGGAGGCCAGAAATGGGGCAAGAATTACAGAAGGCGGTAAGCCATTCTGTGGGTGCTGTGAATTAGCCCTGAAACCTCAGCAAGAGCAGCGAGTGCTCTTAACTGCTGAGCCATCTCTCCAGGCCCTGGCTTTACATTTTAACAGGAGAATATGATACTGAACAATAAATATGACGCACATGCTAATTATATTCTGTGTTAGAAGATGTTAAGCTCTGTGGACAGAAGTACCATGCAGTACCTCACTGAGCAGGAAGTAGGAGGATCGGGTCTATTTATCTGTCTGATAGACAGGCTAGCTCTGAGTCTGTGGAGCTGCTCCTTCAGGACTAAAGACTATTCCTCCAGCTTAAGAGTGGACAGCCCTGCCGGGCAGTGGGGGTGCACACCTTTAATCCCAGCACTCGGGAGGCAGAGGCAGGCAGATTTCTGAGTTTGAAGCCAGCCTGGTCTACAGAGGGAGTTCCAGGATAGCCAGGGCTACACAGAGAAACCCTGTCACCCTGTCTCGGAAAAAAAAAAAAAAAAGTGGACAGCCCTAAGTTGTCAGTCCTTTGTGGGCATTGCCCTAGCAGTGGCTCTCAACCTTCTTAACGCTGTGACCCTTTGATACAGTTCCTCAGGTCATGACCTCCAACCTTTGATACAGTTCCTCAGGTCATGACCTCCAACCATAAGATTAGTTTCATTACGACTTCATTAACTATAACTTTGCCACTGTTGTGGATTGTAATGTAAATATCTGTGTTTCCCCACGGTCTTAGATGACCCCTATGAAAGGGCGGTTTGACCCCCAAAGGGGTCATGACCCACAGGTTGGGAACCAATGGCTTAGGTGAAGACTGTTATCTCATGCAAGATCACTTCGGCTCCTGGGAGAGCCCATACTCAACCACGAGTCACTATGGGCACTCAAAGGCTCAGTGCTACCCCCAACCTGAGACAGCTCTGAATAGTCACCCCCACTCAGAGACTTCCACGGAGGACCACCAAAATGGCACTGTGGTCTAACCAACTTCGATGCAGTTCTGTCTCCTTCCCTGCCTGTTCACTGGTATTGATCCAGAGAGCACTTCCTAGCAGACTTCTGCACTAAATCAGCATCTGCTTCACTGAGTTCCAGAAGGGCTCCAAGAAAGGTGGGACTTGGATTTAGGTCATCTACGGCCCAACTAGTGAGGAGGGCCATCCACGGCAGGAGGCAAAGCTCTGACAGTCCCTAGCACAAGGTAGCAGCAAGATCCTTAAACTCTAGTGGATGGTGAACTGGTGTGTGTTCTGGTACAAGGGACCATACTAGAAGGTGTTGCTTTATCAGGTGTTTGAGACTGTGGGAGAAACGACACAAGCCTGCTGCACTTGGGCGACTTTGGGTAGGGATGACTAACACTCTGAAAAGTAATGAAGTACTGAAAAAGAATAATCATCAATTAAGAACTTGGTATTCAGGCCAAAAGACCTCCTTGAGAGCACATGAAGAGACTCTTATTATATCTGGAAGGAAAGGAAAACTGGGGCTAGGTAACAGAGGCTACACCTTACAGTAGACATGTCTGTCTTTTTCTCACAATGCCAGGAACGATCTTGGAAATCCAGGGCATACTTATCAAAAGTCCCACAACCTTTTGAAAGAAGAAACAGGTTCTGATGGGAGGAACTGTCAAGGAGAGGCTCCCTCTGCTATAAGAACATCCAGCTTCAAGATGCCCACAGCAACCATCAAGGGCACCTACACTCTTCACTGGTAAGAACTTCATTGGAAGACAGATTCTGTCTGGTGCGAAGAGCAACGTAAAGATGCTGAGGACTGTTGTCATCCACGGGTACCATCTCTGGTACATCCATAAGTACAGTCTCTTTGAGAAGTGCCACAAGAATATGTCTGTGGACCTGTTTCCATCTCTCAGGGCTGTGCAGATCAGTGACGTCATCACCATGGGTGAGTGCAGGCCCCTATAGGACAGTACACTTCAACGTGTTCAAGGTCATGAAGGTCACTGGCACCAGGAAACAGTTTCCAAAGCTCTGAGAGGATGCTGGCTAACTCCACAGAACACAGGCCAACTTCCCAGAAAACCATGCAGTTATTTTTCTAACTTACAGAGGTTAAAAAAAAAAAAAGTAGAAAAAACTATGCCAAGACCAGGGACCTGGTGGAGAAAGAATGGGTCTCTGTTGGAAACTATAAGGACCAGTTTATGTTTAGACAACACGGTGCTGATATGGGTGTCGGGTATGAGTCGGCTTAAATGTAGCTGACACTAGATGGGGGAGTGGACAATGACTTGTCACAAAATCGCTGACAGTGGATGCCTGAGGAACCCCAAAATAAACAGTGGTGTAATATGCTATTTGATTATTTTTGTCAGAATGACACTTTCTGTATAAATGACCTTGAGGTTGGAGTCCTTGAGCCCTTTGCTTCTGTCTTTGCCAGCCTGCTTGTATTGTTTGTCTGTAGGCCTACATCTGCATGGCCTGCGTGCTGGTCTCTGTGTGTGTCTGTGCCTGCCTGTGCACAGTCTGAGTGAGTCAGCATATGCAGAAGTGCGTATCTGTGCCTGCCTGCCTAGCAGTCCATTTGGTGGATAAAAATGAGTTAGCTGACCGCCCCTCACAGTCTCCTCAGTTTCCTACCCTCTCAGGGTCCTCTTCCTTTCCTGACATCTGAGCGTGGACCTCACAGTCTTTAACACATGGCACGTGAGTTTCACGGGTTCAGTGGTTTACCTAAACCATTCAGTGGGTTTACCTAAAGATCCTGTATCCCTAGATTACTTTGAGTCTGTGAAAGCTACCTACCTCTTTTCAGTAAGGACCAGAACTCTCCTTTTGTTTAAAGATGACCCCACTACAGGACACTGTGCACTTTTACAGAATAATCATAACCACGAGACCAATATCTTGGGCAAAGTCACAACATACCCCAAGCAGAGGCAAGGCTGGGCCTGATAAAGGAGAAAGGACACCATCGGCTGAGGAGCAGCAGCGCTTAGCACTACATACCTGGGACTGTTGGGAGAGCAAGCACAGGACAATGGTCTGACGGCCTGGGGTCAACAGGAAGCAGAGCAAAAATGGGAAAGGGAAGAAAGTGCTGTCCATTGTGACCCATCTCAGGACAGTAGTGAACTTTCTAAGAAGGTTCTTAGAAGCCTGAAGAAATGTATGGTACACAGCAGAATTCCCATGGCATACAATGGAAGACGAGACCAAAAGGCTCAGAAAGGTGGGTCAGTTAGAATCAACACAGTATACACAGCAGGAAAGCCTGCCAGATGATGCTGTCCCATGGCAGATCTGGAGGATACCCCAGGCAGTAAGAGATGCTGATGGGGGGTAGGGGGGTGGGGTACCGGCATCACCTGAAGTCCATAGCCAGGGCTATGAGTGGAGCTGCCACCACGGGACAAGGTTCACAGATAACAATGGGGTGTGATGGGAACCAGAAATAATAGGGAACAGCAGAGACACGAAACTCTCAGAAACCAGGTGAATGTGATTATCATGATGAGCAGTGAGGATGAAGAGGCAGCCAGGGGACCCTGACCCTCAGAGAGTTGTGTGCAGTTAACAGAACGTGGACAGGATAATTGGGCAAAGAGGTTCTGCTCAGTCAGTATAAGGAAATGAAATCCAGAGGAGATGCTCAGGAAGCCAAAAGCTGACATCACAATGAGCAGTTAAGCTCTCTCCCAAAGCTAAGCTCTGCCAGGTTTCATAACATTATAATATGAACTAGTTTTCAGACCTAGAGCCTGGGGATAAAGAGGTCTGGTCCTCATCAGAAAGTACCCAGTGACACCACGGTGATGGCAGGGGACAATTCCTAAGTCATCCCTAAAGGAAAACATGGCCCTTTGTTTGGTAATATGTGTGTGTGTGTGTGTGTGTATGTGTGTGTGTGTGAGAGAGAGAGAGAGAGAGAGAGAGAGAGAGAGAGAGAGATCCTCACAGGATTCTTGGGTGTGGGGATCTTTGCTGAAACCCAAGACTAAAATCATCATCATGAGGCCCAGTTAGATCTGGCCCACAGTTACTCACTCTGTCTCTGAACTCAGCACGGAATCATTTCCACTTTTAACTATATAACTAAAATGGATATGGTGCCAGTGAAATGGTTCAATGGGTAAAGGCATTTGCCACCACTAAGGACAGCCTGGGTTCCATTCCCAGGCCTGGGTGGTGGAAGGTGAAAAGGGGAAAATAACTCCCATGAGTTATCACTTGACCTCCACACACGCCCAGTGGTACATGCACATCAGCATGCGAGTGCACGCACACACACATGCACGCACTTGTATGCATGCACACACATGCACACACATGCTTGTGCACACATGCACACCCCAGACATGCCTTGTTTTCTTAGCTATGATGATGTGGAAGAGTCTGAAGCACTCCTTCCCACAGGTACCAAGGTAGCAAATCAAAAGCCGCAGCGCACTCCCGGGAAGAAAGGCAATTCATAACATGTAGTTATAAAAGTAATTGCGAAAGACCTCTGGGATGCAGGTTGGTGGTCCTCATCACATCTCCATTTAATCATCAGTCTGAACCCTTCCAAAGTAAGACCCAGAGGATGACAACAGAGTACCGTGGTCAAACAAGAAGTAGCACCACAAAGACGGCTGGACCCGGAGTGCTATCTTTTTTTTTTTTTTTTTTTTTTTTGATTTTTCGAGACAGAGTTTCTCTGTGTAGCCCTGGCTGTCCTGGAACTCACTCTGTAGACCAGGTTGGCCTCGAACTCAGAAATCCGCCTGTCTCTGCCTCCCGAGTGCTGGGATTAAAGGCGTGCGCCACCACTGCTCGGCTATGGTGTGCTATTTTTGCTGCAGCAAATACAGACATCCTCGGGAGTGAGCATGTGGCCTCCTGAGCTGATGGTGCGTGCTCGTCCATCATAACAGCTGATCCACTGGGGACACAGCATCATACATTTACGATCTTGGCCCAGGCTTATGTTAATGCTCTTGCTTTTGGCATGATATAGCCCCAAGAGACTTGGACTGGCTGGATACTGATGACATCATGCTCATTGGACCATCTGAACAAGAAGAGACTAGTGATTTTGAGGCTTTTGGAATGCATGCGTTCTGGAGAGTGGAAGAAAAATCTCTATGAAGAATTAGAAGTTAGGGGTGGAGAGATAGCTCGCAGTAATGAACACACGCTGCTCTTACAGAGGGCCTGAGTTCAGTTCCTATCACCCACATCAGCTGTCTCACAACTACACTTAACCTGAACACAGCCACATAATTAACAATAAATCAGTCTTTGGGGCCAGAGAAATGGCTCCACGGTTAGAGCACTGGCTGCTCTGACAGAGGATCTGAGTTTGGTCCCCAGGACCCACATGGTGGCTCACAACCATCTGTAACTCCAGTTAGTGGGGATCTGAGCCCTCTTCTGGCTGCCTTGGGCACTTAATGAACAAGGCACACAAGCATACCTGTAGGCAAAACACCTATACACATCAAATAAAAACAAATCTTTAAAAAGAATCAGAGATCTGCCACATCTGTATCATCTCATGGGTTCAATGATCTAGGAGACATAGTGACGACCCTATAAAGTGAAAGATACATTATTGGATCTTCCAGTTATTGTCCCACAGAAGGAACCCCAACATGTAGCATGACCCTTAGATTTCTAGAGACAGCATATTCCAAACCTGGGGCTATCACTTTGTGCAAGGTAACTTGAAATCCTGCCAGTACACAATGGGACCAGGCTCAGTAAAAAGGTTCTGCCACATACACAGGCTGCAGGGCAAACATGTCTGATGCCTGGGCCGTATGATCTGGTGATCTGTATGTATAGTAGTAGGGACATCAGTATTTGGAAAAGATATTGTGTGACATTTATGACAATTTCCAAAGAGAGAATCACAATGCAGAGTCCTAGCTTCCGAAGCGAGGCCATAGCAGTTGTGGAACTAAATATCTTGCTAGAAAATAGTGCGATGCTATTGGAGCCTGACAGAGACAGAGCATGTGATCATTTGGCAAGTGATCCATCAGGAGGAATGGCTCACCGTCAGCAGGCTCCTTCAGGGCTCTGGAGTGATGAGGTCACATGGGCCCCACTGCAAGTCCATTGTATCTCATCCAGGATCAACCACAGACCAGGGTGCAGGACACCAGAGATCTGCATGGCCCACTGTGCCACCGTGCATCATCTCTGCCCCAGGTTCTTCCCTAGCTTTCACAAATGGCTTCTTGCAAAGCCCTGGTTAAATGAGTTTTCCTTGAAGGAAGATTTGGTTCCTAGATAGCTTAATAGGTGAGTGCAAACTGAAAATGGATTTTTGTGCTACTGCGACCTCCTTCAAGGGTGACTTAGAAAGATGATGGTGGTCCCACTGGTGTACATTCAGACCTTTAGGCACAGAAAACTTATCTTCCAATTGGTGTTGGTGGCTTTGGCTTATTTTGTAGTGCTGAATGTTTTGATCAGTAACTGCCTTGAAAGAGAACAATTTTGGAGAACAAGACAAAATGTATGCTGGAGGTCCATGGATGGACATATAAGGACAGGAATGCAGTACAAAGGTCATGGTGGTTTTTAACACCCACAAGATAGCACCAACAACCAGGTTGCAAAGACAGTTCAGCTAGAGTCACCTAGAATGCCTCTGACACTGGCTGCTTCACTCCTGTGGCAGGAGAGATGGAGGCTGTGCATGCACTGGCACCTTGGGTTCCTACTCACAGGGGCCAGCCTGCCACGGCTGCTACATATCCTACATGCCAGCCACAGAGGCTAACACTGAGTGCCTCCTCTAGCACCATGCCTTGAGAAGACCAACCAGCAACCCCGCTAATTTTCACAGAAGGAGACAGTCATTCTGGGGCTAACTTTAGCTTTACTCTGTATAGTCTCCATTCACCAGCAGCAGATCCCATAAAATACCACTGCTCTGGGCTGCCTTCTTTCTTTCTTTTTAGACAGGGTCTCTTTATTTATTCCTGTCTGTCCTGGAACTCTCTTATGAAGACCAGGCTGGCCTAGAACTCACAGAGATCCTCTTGCCTCTGCTGTTAATAAAGGCATGTACCACCATGCCCAGCAACCTTTCTAACTAAAAACCCACGGAGGAAAGGGTTTACTTGTGTGCATACATCTCAGTCATAGTTCATTGGGGCAGGAACTCAAGCAGGAGCAGAGGGAGGAACCATGGAAGAAAGCTTCTTACTGGCTTGTTCTTCATGGCTTGCTCAGCTTGCTCTGTTTGTTTTATTTTTGTTTTGTTTTCATCTTTGCAACAGCATCTCACTAGGGAACTCTGGCTGGCCTGGAACTCACTGTGTAGACCAGACATGCCTGGAACTCACAAAGATCCACTTGTTCCTGCCTCCCCTGTGCTGGGATTGAAGGCATGTGCCACCACATCTGGCACAGCTTGCTTTCTTAAATACAACCCAAGCCACCTACCCAGGATTGGCACTGCACACAGTAGGTTGGGCCCTTCCACATCAATCATTAATCAAAAAAAAAAAAGAACCTGATTGGAGGCATTGTCTCAATTAAGGTTCCCTCCTTCTAGATGATTCTAGCTAGTGTCCAGTTCACAAACAAACCAGTACAATTAGCCCAACAAATCCACAATATAGCAAAGGTGACACCAATGTAGGTCTGGGGTCATGACATCATATCATCCTGTCCATAGAAGAGAGAGGTGGGATAGCCTGATGATGTAGCAAGTGGAAGGCCTTCTAAGGGTTGTAATGGTTTTCTCAGTCTGGAAACCAAGAGGTAGCAACAAGAATGACTTTCTTAATATCATCTTCAGTCATCCATTTGGGGGAATTTGTGTTTTGTGCCTGCAACTCTGGGCTCTACAAGGTTAAAAGTTCTGTTCATAAGAGGAAAACTACTTCCACCAGAGATCACAGGGAAAGTCTCATCAAGTAATAAGGCACAGACGCTACTTGGGCACTTCAGGGTATTTTATCAACCAGGAACAGAGGACAAGTAGAGTCAGTATTTTGACAGGCATGTCAGACTTTTCACTACTGTGACTAATACTTTAGCACTCACAGTAAAAAGTTTCAGATATCTCAGTCTATGGTCACTAAGTGTCATAGTCACTGTTCTGTTGCTGTGAAGAGACACCATGATCAGAGCAGCTATTATAAGAGAAAGCATTTTATTGGGGGCTTGCTTACAGTTTCAGAGGTTTAGTCCATTGTCACTATGGTTGGGAGCATGGCAGCACACAGACATGTGGCTGGAGTTGACAGCTGAGTAGCTGAGAGCTACATCCTGATCCAGAGAGAGACTCTGGGCCTGCCATGGGCCCAGTGACACACTTCCTCCAACAAGGCCACATCTCTGAGTCCTTCTAATCCTTTCAGATAGTGCTATTCCCTGGTGACTAAGCATTCAAATACAAGCGTATAGGGGGGGGGGGGGGGGTGTGGGGGGGGTGGAGTGGGGAGTGCATTATTCAAAGCACCACACTTGGTTTCCTGTTTCTGGGTCTGTGCTGAGGTGGACCATTATGGTGGAGGCAGACTAGTGGAGAGCAGAGTGGAGCTGAGCTGCTCACCTCACAGTAACTGGAGAACAAAGTGGTTAGTGCTTGTTGTGGGCCAGGAACAAGATACGTCTTTCTAAGCCTTGTCCCTGTGACCCACTTCTTCCAAACAGACCTCACCCTCTACAGTTCTACCACCTCCCATAGTCTGTCTCTTCACACGGCTCAGTCCATTCATATAGTCAGAACTTCCCCCAAAGTCCCACCTTGGAATTCCACTTGTATCAGGGAGCAAGCTTTCAACACATCAGCCCTTGGGGACACTTTATAACCAAACTGTAACAGCAGAAGTAATGGACCAATTAGCAAGAGAAGAGAGTACAGCTGTCACACTGGGGACAGGGGACAACATGTTTGACAATCGGGTTATCTACTTGGGTGACTCTTGTTGCTCTCTCACTCACGGTCGAGAACTAATGAACAAGTGCATTGGCTGTGACCTGAGAAGGGTGTGGTGACAGGCGACAGACCCTCGGAGGTGATGGTCCCTCCAGGGGTCACCAGGTAAGCCATCTAGAGCACCAAAGTTGCTTTGTGAGTGAGGGAAATCTAGACTTGTTAATAAGGAGAGGAGAAATGAATATTAATTGTAGCCCTGAGACTCAGCAGCGATGTCAGTAGCTGTAGTTTCCCCTCCTGACCTTCATGATAGATGTCTCCTGGGAAAGAAGTCACTGAAGTCTAAAGGAGCTGCTCCCTGAACTACCGAGGAGTGCATCTAAGCAGCACAGCGGGTAGATTACAGTAGATCCTGTGATGACCCACATGGGCTCCAACAGCTGCTGAGGAGTCTGCCAATCCACAGCAGAGTTGTACAGGCTGCTCTCAGCTCCCCAACCCCCAACTGAATCAGAGGCAAGGAAGTCAGAGCTCCCTGACCTAACACAGATCATCCCTGCCAGTGTCAGATGTACATGCAGCGTTGATTGGCAACTTCACTGAGATGTCTTCACAGCCTGGTCCTGCTTTTTCTTCCCCTGAACAGACCTTGACCCTGGGAACATTCTGGGGCAAACATCATCCATTGAGAGCCTTCTCTAGGAGCTCTCTACCTACACAATGGTGGGAAAGCATTCCGGGAAAAGGGCAGCTGTTTTCTGCCCTGAGGTGGGAATGTCATCCTGCTCAAGGGAATAGGACAGAGCTGGGAAGTTAGATCAGAGCGATGACAGGGAACAAAGTCATGGAGAGACTTGAGGGCCACTGTTGGAGGTGGCTTTTCACTTTCAGAGGGCAAAGATAAGACAATTGAACTGAGAACACCATAGAAGCAGACTGGGTAGACTGTTCAGTGCATAAAGCACTTGCTATAGAAACACAGCATGGAAGTAGACATCAGTAATTCTAGCAGTATTACAATACGATGGGAGGCTGAGACAGGAGGATACCCAGAAGCTTCTGCGTATGCAGCAGAGAACAAGAGAGCCTGCCTCAAACCCAGCAGAAGGCAAGGGCTGACAGCTGAGGTGAACGTCTGGTCTCCATATGTACACTGTGGTATGAGTACATCCACACAGACGCACACGTACACACATAACAACCAAACTCATACACGCAAATATCACAGGTATCATAGACTCAATTCTTGCTGCTATCTTGAGAAACACCCAACACTAAAATACATAAACTCATTCTTGCTGCCATTTTTGAGAAACACCCAACACTTAAATAAAAGTGGCCATGAGTAGAACAAGGTTGGTCACAAAGTTGGTCAGTTAGTTCAGTGGTCAGAGTGGTGTGAGATAGCGTCTCAGACCAAGGTGATGGGATGAAGATGATAAAGGGTATCCAGATTCTGGGTATATTTACAGGTAAAGCTAGCATATTCTTTGATAGACTAAGAGTAAAATGTAGTGGGATGCAGGGAGTTGAGCATTTTTTGTTTTGACTCTAAGGTTTTTATTCTGATGGGAATTCTAAGGTCAGGACAAATGCCAGCAGTGGACATGACTTTGATTTCATTGGGGTGGCCATAGTTTTTTGGTTGCTGTGAACCGAACCCAGGATCTTGAGCATACTGAACATGTGCTCTACCACTGATCTAAATCTTCAGCTCTTGGGGGTTAATTTTTTAGATGGTTATTAAGACCTCCACATATGAGCGGGAGAGCCAGCTCAGCAGTTGAAAGCACAGACTGTGACTCCTTAGGACTTACATTTAGTTCCACGAGTCCACATCACGAGATCATAAAGCCTATGAACCCAGACCTAGGGGTATCCTATGCCTCTGTTCTCTGTGGGCACCCATGCTCATGTGCACATACACATACAGAGACATACAGACACTTAAAAATAAAAATAAATCTTTTTAAAAAGACTTTCAAATAAAAATGTCAAACAGTCAGATATGGTAGTGTAGATTTCAGGGGTTGAGGGGAAAGTCTGGATAGATAGATAAATTTTTTTTTTTTGATAGATAAATTCTAATCATCGAGATATAGATGTGATTGAGTTTTGATACTAGATGAGACAGAGTCTGAAGTACAGAGGGGGAAGACCAAACTTGAGTCCCAGATGTATCCTTAGGAAGGCAGACAGAAGGGACAGCCTAGCAAAGGAGGGGACAGAGTGACACAAGAAACGCAGGAAAGGTCAGGGCCCTAGAAGCCAAGAGAGTAAAGTTTGCCTAAGAGGAGTAAGGTGCTGGGTGTGTGGTGTTGGTGAAACACACCTATGATCCCAGCTTTCGGGCAGCAGAGGCAGGCAGATCTCTGTGAGTTCCAGGACAACCTGGACTACATATTGAGTTTCAGGACAACCAGGGCTATGTGGAGACCTTATCTATTAAAAAAAAAAAAAGAAAGAAAAGAAAAAAAAGAAAAAGATTCCAACCGTTCAAAGGCCATGGATGACCATGGATGACCATGGATGACAAGATGACAAGGATTGTTCGTCTACCAGGGTCAGTCTCGGACAACATGAGTTTCACCACGGTGAAGAACCAGAGCCTAGGCAAAGAGAGTACTGATCGCTCATTCTAGATGTTCTGACGTGAAGAAAGTAGAAGGCTGGAGGGGAGTGGAGGAGTGGTTAGGAGCGTACAGCTCACTGTGGTCTGTTTTACTGAGGAAGAAACAATGTGGCATGAGGAATTCAGCCAGGCCTACTAGCTGGGAAGCTGACTGAGCACAGATCACCCTGATTAGCTTCTCTGCTTCTTGCCTGCTGCCCCTCAGCTGCACGGGTGAGAACAGAATGTTATTCTGCAAATGTAGTTAGCAACCTGATCTGGCCTCGCTCTGGAGTCTGTTTCCCAGCAACCTCTTTGTCTTCTGCTGCTCTTCGTCACTCTCAGAACCCGTGGCCCTCACATGACCTCTGTCATCATGAAGGCTACTTATCTCTTGCAGCAACCTTTCTAGGTTAGGAGGGAAACTGCACAGAGCGAGGTAGAATTCCAAAAATCATGGTAATTTCAGGGTAAGAAATGAGGCCTAAGTGATTTTTTTTTTCCTGAGAGACAGAGAAAGATCTGAGGTTTTCAGACCTAAAGCTGCAGGAAAAGCTGGGAAGGCAGAATAAGAGAACCTGCTATCAGACTCCCCATATGATTATCTGTTTCCAAGAAGCCCCAGAGGGTGCCTTCATAATTGAAAAAATAGAATTTATGAGCCACATTTCCAAGTTAGCCACTGTTGCAGGCTTTCCCTGTTCTTCATTCTAGCCCTGGCTGAGAGAATGGCTGGCCTTTCCTTGTACACTGCCCGCCCATCTTACAGGGCTGCTGGAGAAATCACAGCGGCAGAAAAAGCAGGCTTGAAGCACAGGCTCATCTCAGATACCCACTCACACTTTAGTTTTCTGATCTTTTCAAAATTACACACACTACATTTACATAATCTATTTTTTTCAATTAACAAACATTGAGTGTCCTTGTAGCTTTCAGCTAATGTTGATCTATGCTGTTGTTGGTTTTATTCTTTTTCTGGTTTTGTTTTTGCTGTTTTAAGACAAGGTCTCACTATATAAGTCTGGCTGGCCCAGAACTAACTATGGATACCAGACTAGCCTCGAACTCACGGAGATCCACCCGCCTCTGATTCTTACATTGTTTGTATTAAGTTCTAGTTTATGGATTATTTAAATTCATTTGGTTAGTCCATTACTTCGGATTTTTTAGTTAATTTTTTCCTGTTTTTCACTATAATACTATGAAGTACACAGTTGGAAAATTGTGGAGAGTTACATGGGAGAGAGCATGAACATTTTTAGGGTTTCTGAGATGAACTCTTAGTTATGCAAATATTATACAAGCACCCTTGAAGTACTTCATCTCAGCAGCAGAGTTCTAGTCTGTTGGCTTCCACTCAGCCAACCATCCCTGTTTTCACTAGACAATGTTCATGAGGAAATGAACAAGGAGCAAGTCCCCAGTTTTCTTTCAAAGAAAAGTTAGTTTCTAAAGAAAGCTATTACCAGAGGGAGGGAGGGAGGGAGGGAGGGAGGAAGGGGAGAAAGAGAGAGAGAACACTGGGCTGGAATCGAGCTGAACATTTGTTTAATGATTTTCACAGTGCTGAGGATGGACCCAAGGCTTCATGTAAATTAGGCAAGTGTGCTACCAGGGAGCTACACACCAGCCCTTAACATTTAGAAAAATATTAGAAAACATGTTTGTTTGTATATAGAGGATCGACCGGAGCTTCTGGAAGCTTCTACTTTGCTTGCCTTTGGTTAATGGCTGTAACACCCCAGATCTCTATCTACATCTGCACTCTGTGGTCTCCTTGGAAAACGATGATACTGAAGTCAGATCGGAGATAGAAACCAGCTGCCACAGACAAGCACCTGGTGTTCTCCTAGGACCAAATCCATAAACACTGGACAAAGGCACTATGAAGCATCACCACCAATCCTTCATCACGCACCCTGGCCTCTCAACCAACAGGCCCTGAACCTTGTTATTTCCTGTGGTCCTTGTTCCCATAGTTCTTATCTTCAGTTAATGTCATCAACACATCACAAGACCTCGTGAACTGTCATTTGTCACTTATGAGTTCTCACTATCAAAGCAGCTAATTATCTGTACACATTTTATACCTGCTCTTACTCTCTTCTATCCCTCTTGCTACCCTGCCTTCATCTGTCTCTTATCTGGGAGAAGGTAGTAGCCTCCCAAATCGAGGTCTGAAAAACTTCAGGCAGTTCCATGGATACTTTTGTCCCCTAGTATGCCCTGTCAACGTGACAAAGAAAACCCAGAGATCTCTATCTATGAGTTTGAGGCTAGCCTGGTCTATATACAGAGATCTTTTCTTTAAAAATAAATAAATAAACAAATAAATAAATAAATAAATAAATATTTGATATTTAAAAATATAGATGTTAGGCGGTTGAAGTGGTGTGCACCTTTAATCCCAGCACTTGGGAGGCAGAAGCAGGTGGATCTGTGAGTTCAACGCTAGCCTGGTCTACAGAGTGGGTCCCAGGACAGCCAGGTCCACACAGAGAAATCTTTTTTTTGTTTTGTTTTGGTTTTTCAAGACAGGGTTTCTCTGTGTAGCCCTGGCTATCCTGGAACTCACTCTGTAGACCAGGCTGGCCTTGAACTCAGAAATCCACCTGCCTCTGCCTTCCAAGTGCTGGGATTAAAGGCGCACACCACCACTGCCCTGCGAGAAATCATGTCTTGAAACAAAAACAAATAAACCAACAACAGCAACAACAACAAAAACCAAAAGGCAAGGTTTAATTATAGTTCACAGTTGCAGAGGCTCCAGGCCATGGCTGGCCAGACTCCTTACTGTTTGCAGTCTCTATGGGGTGCCAGATTTTGATGTCTGTGTGTATTATGATCAAAACTGTTCACCTCGTGACAGGAAGAGTAAGAAAGAAGAAAGGGCCAGAATCCCACAGTTCCCTTCAAACGTATCATTTGCCAATGATCTAAAGACCTCGCACCAAGCTCCATCTTAAAGATTTATGATTTTCCTTACCTTTACAGGACATTCGAGATCCAAACCACAGTGAGCTCTGGCCACAGCTCAGCCTTAGCCTTGCTTTTGCCTTCGCATTCTGTCCCTGCCATCTTCCCTCCCATGTTTCAGACTCTTGGGCTTCCCCAGGTTTCTCCTGCCACCCTTCTTGGGCTTCCCTCTCTTTCTCAACCTGGTGAACGGCTCATCTGTAGGCCAATGGGAGCCTAATGCATGGCGGCGCACACCTATAAATCTCAGCTACTTGGGAGGCTGAAGCAGGAGGGCCATGAGTTTGAAGACAGCTTGGACTATACAGGGTGACTGTGTCTCAAGGAAGCTAAGAAAACACAGTGAGGACTTTAATCCTCGGTAGCTTTCTCCAGGCAGAATCCGCTTCCTCCCATCGGTGTTCCTGGACCATTTACCTGTGTTGTTCAGGAAGCATTTATTGTGACTGGGAGTACAGAGTCTTATCCATCTTTGGACTCTTAGGCATATAGTAGGTGTTTAGTAAATAATGGATTGAGTGAAAAGAGAACCCTCAAAATCTTTTATAGTGTCCCAAGCAAAGATGTGCATACCTAGTGTAGACATTACCATACAGGCCCAGCTGGCTATCTTCCCTCTCCCCCCATTCAGCCATTATCGGTTGACATTTCACCAGAAATTACTTTTGTGGTGGAATGGTACCATCTTTAGTTAACTTACAGATATCCCTGGGAAGAATTACGTCTTCAAAACGTTAGTATCACCTTAAACACCCCCCCAAAATCTGCTGCTAGAAGGGACCTCAGTTGTCAACATTTCCAAAGAAATGTCTCTGGGATCACCCAGGGAGAAGCGGCCCGGGTTGGATGGCCACAGGGGAGCTAAGAGATCCAGAGCAAGGGCTGAAGCAGAGGTGAGGGCCAGTTCTTGGTGAGGAAGGTACCAGGCAGTCTGTGAATGCAGAGACTGAGGAGAGGGTGGGGGAGGGTCGCAACATCAAAGAGAACCTCCTCCTGCTTCACAGTTTGGTCAAATGCCTTCCCTGGGTAGAGGACTGGTTTCCAGATCATTCTGTGCAGTGCCAGACAATCCCCCAGTAAGTTTCCAACTTTAATTCACCTTTAACTTAAACATAAATACATGCCTCGTGGCATTTTTTAAGAGGGGTGGGTGGTTGACGAGATGAGTGACATTAGGGTGTCACAACTCCAGACAGGTTTCACATAGCAGGGTTAGTTTCCCAGTGAGTAGGAGTGTGATGAGCTGAGAAATGGCTTCCCAATCGCTCTGCCCTACTATGCTGATTTGCAAACACACAGCCTTCCCACAGCGCTGAAAAGCTCCGCTCTGGGGTGAATGAACCCTGCGGAGCTGCTGCTTGGCTCTCACCCAGCCGCTTGAAAAGGCTGAAAGGAAATGTTAACAGTCATTTGATGCAACAGGACTCTTCGGGAGGCAGAGCCCAGGGATGGGACCAGCCAGGGCACTTTCGATGGGCATCCAGGGTGCAGCACAAAAGCTTCCATGGGAACTCTCCAGACAATGATGGCGTGGAGCCCTGGTCTCACGGTTCACCTTAAAAGAGGCCACAATCTAAACAAGTTGAGATACTCCTTTTGGTCTATCTGTAGCCTAAGGGTCACTTGTCCACAGTTGAGAGGAGCGAGTGAACTGGCCTCATGAGCCCCTGCTCCTTCCCGGGCTTGACTCCGGGCCGGTGGAAGAAAGATGACTCTTTTATCTTGGAAGGCAATCTATGTCTTAATTTCATGTGATTTTAACTCTGAACTATGTTAGATCCCTGTATGTGCTTATTACTTTGGATTAATATTCCAAATAGTGATCTCCCTTTGTCACAAAGACAAGAGCTGGGGAAGATCATTGGGGCATGCATCTTCTTTCAGAGTCAGTCAGACCGAGCTGCCGGGTGCAGACTCATCCAGAGAGGCTCAACTGAGACTCGAAAGACTTCCATAGTGTCTCTTCATGCTTGACATCTTAGTGTTGGGGATATAGCTCCGTGATAGAGCACTTGTCTAGCACATCTGAGACCCTGGGTCCCATCCCCAGGACCAAACCTCTTGCTGTTCTTCCTCCTCCCCCCCCACCCCCCTTTTTTGAGACAAGGTTTCTCTGTGTAGCCCTGGCTATCCTGCAACTCGCTCTGTAGACCAGGCTGTCTTTGAACTCAGGGATACACCTGTATCTGACTCCTGAGTGCTGGGATTAAAGGCCACCACTGCCTGGTTGACGTTTCTTCTTTTAAAAAGCTGTATAATGGGGGGGGGGGGGGAATGGAGTTCTTATTCAAATGAACTCTATCCCAGACCTCAGTATATAAAACAACAAAGAGTTGAGCTGCTTCCAGTGAACTAGGATAGGGAGTATGGGAGTTTGACCTCCTTCTTTCTCTTGGCCTCTGGGAAGCCATCCATCCTGGGTTCCAGAAATCTGCCATCATCCTGATCATAATTTCCCAATCTCTGAGGAAACTTCTGTCATCTGGTGCTTTCGATGACTGTTTTCAAACGTTACAAAAGATCTGGCAGAGTCCCAGCGGCAGAGTCAAGCATTTGGGCTTGGAAGCCGCCGGGTGTGATATTAAGGTGTCTAGGTGGCCAGCACTGTTCCAGGAGTTCCTAGCCGCTCATCTAAGATCCCGGCAGGCAAGAGAAGGCCATAAGGACCAGCAAGTGCTGGAGAGCAGAAAGCATGACACACTCATCTCTGAGGTCAGGTGCTGACTAAGGGTGCCTCCCACCAAGCTGCTTGCTTGCTGAGGCCTGTCTTGAAAGCTGACAGTAGATGGTTGTGTCTACACAGAGGTTTTTGCCCAGCAGCTAAAGAACATGTAACAGATGCCTGCATGCAAAGCCCAAAAGGCTCCAGATCAGCTTCCTTTTCTGAACACTGCAGGGGAGCCAGGCCCACAGGTGGTCTTCATGCAGGGACACTTGAGTTATTCCAGATAACTGACCCCTTGGGGGTTTATCTCAAAAGGAGGGAGGAAAGGCCGTGCCTCAGGTCACAGAGGGGCCATAATAAAGAGAACTGAACTGTGCTCTTGAGAATCTGATAAGGCTTCTTCCAGGGACAAGGAAGCTATGAGGTCAGGCCTGAGGGCTGGGGTTGTTTCAGGTGTCTATTTCACCAACCGAGAGGACACAACCTGTCTTCTTAATTTCTCTCTTCAATGAGGCCTACCAGGTTCACCATGTTCTCTGTGCAGTGCAAGAGACAGTCACTAAGCACCGTTCTCTACAAACTGGTCCATCTCAGAAGGCCATGGGACAAGAATGTTTCTCTTGGTAACAGGACAGACTGTCAAGCTGCTGTGATCAAAGGCCTTAGTCCCCAGGTCTGGGGCAGCATGGCCCTGGATCAGGCACTGAACTACAATTATCTGGAAGCTGGCTGGGCCTCCTCTGTGAAGAGCCTGGGCCCAGAATCATCTTGAAAAACTCAACACATTCCACACCATCCCAAAAGGGAGCACAGGGGAGACGGGTGAAGACTGTGAATTATTTTGACTCTGGAGCTGGACTGTCTGTACCTAAGTCCTAGCTCCTGTGAAAACGACTAGACAATGCTCAGACCCACTCCTCCAGGAGTCATTGCCCAGAGCTACTGTGTGGAAAGTGCTGGAACGGTTGTGTCACTCGTAGATGAGATGAAGTGATTGCCTAGACCAGGGTTTTGTTTCCAGTTTAAATGTCAACCTCCCCCTCAGATCCATGGGGTCTTACTCTGCCTCAGTTTGAATACGAAGGATACACAAGACCAGTTTGCTGCTCCCTGTTCCCCACACACCCCAAGTCCCATGTCCAGAGCTCTGCATTGTGACATAGATCCTGGAAAAGTCTTAACACCCTATCTGATCACTGGCTGGCAGCAGAATCTCTCAAGATTTGGTTGGAAATCTGCAGTCCACCTCTGGTCTTAAACTGGGAGGAAACAGAGTCATGTATCCTAGCGTCTGCACTTCCTGGTGACTGTGCGGGACTTATCTGTGAGTACAATGCAGGAGAGGCCCCTGCAGGCCCTGGAGGGAGCAGACTGGTGAAGCAATCTCCATGGAACTTGAGGGCTGTGATCTCTAACTTTTGCTATTTGACCATGTGCTCTTGAGCCTGCTCTTTCTTCCTTTGTTAAAACAGGGGATGCGACTGTTTTCAGAAGAGACAGTAATGAAAACATTGCCGAGTGCCTCTTTAAATAGAGCAGACGGTAAGCATAAATGCTTTAGGTAATGAAATTCAGTCTTCTTCCTCCTTTGCAGCCTGAGCCACAGAATCAATAATGTTTTTCCAAGTACAGTGTTCCCAGGACAAAATGTGAATCAGCTCCCTGAGCCCGGCCTGCAGTCTTCTGATGGGGAGTGGCCTGAGTCCTCTGGGGCCCCTGCTGTCTCTGCCTTGGGCTGGCATGAGGCAGCAAGTGCCCATCCCTTCCTGGGACACCATCCAAGATGCCAGAGTTGCAGATTTCTCTAATGTCAGAAGAGGTTTTGTTCAGGGGTCCAGGGTGCACAATGGGAGCTGCTATCTGTCTTCATTTTGTTTTCTCAGATGTAGACCTAAGTGTCTTTTAGTGAGGATCTGCTCCGAGGTAAGCACTGGCTCCTACTGTATCTGTATCTAGTGTACTTCTCCGAGCCACCCACTTTGGGAGGCAGCTGTGATTACTGTTCCTGTTTTACCTAAGGAAATAGACCTGGGGAGAGTTACACAAGTCAGCGAGGCAAGAGAAAACAAAAGGCAGGCCCCTGTCACTCCCCAGCCCCTCCTTATCGCACTTGGCCTACATTTACAGACCTCCAGTGGAACAGAAAAGCAACCTGCAGTGTGGGAAGGCACCAGGCCGGGAATCCAAGGCAGTGGGGGTTCCCACAACCACAGGAAAAATGCCACAGTGTGGTTATGGAGGCCTCTCAGCCTTAGGGGGGCTAAGGGCGGAGGGTGTGGGGTCTCTCTTCTCTCACCTGGCTCTTAAAACTGGCACACAAACCTGCAGGTCACCCGAGAGGGTTCTGAGCCTACAAGGACTGATCAGAAGTGCACTGCATGCAAGCTGCCAGTGCCGCTGCAGGGCCCTTAAGGCTCTGCACGACCCTCAGCAAGAAGGTCAGCATCATGCACCATTCCAGTGAAAAGCACCCAGCCTCGTGACAGATGCCTGCTTGCTAACTGTCTGCAGTTTGTCTAGGCTGAAGTCTATCTGGTCCCCTTGTGAATACAAATGAGAAATGGAGGAAGGGAGGGGACCTTCCCATAACTTCTTGTCACTCTCCATGGAGAAGAATGCTCTGGCCACTACCCCTGCATCCGGGGATCTGAGATGTAGAGCGAAGGGGAGTATAGCCAGAAAAGATCTGTTGATTCCCCCACCACAGGGTTTCTCTGTGTAGCTCTGGCTGTCCTGGAACTCACTCTGTAGACCAGGCAGATCTGTTGATTTTTAACGTAGAGAAGACACACACGCTTGTGTGTGTGTGTGTGTGTGTGTGTGTGCGCACATGTGGACGTGTGTGTGTGTGCACATTTGGATGTGTGTGTGGATGTGTGTGTGTGCACACATGTGGATGTGTGTGTGTGTGTGTGTGTGTGTTTTCAAGTGTACACACACACTTCCTGTCGGTTTAGCTTAGGGACCGGGACAGAGATTTCAGGTTACTGAGTGACATCTGTTCTGCATTTCTGTTTAACTCTAAGTTTAAGCGTATAAAAATCGTGTTGCCCAGCTAAAGCCTCCACTCCCATGTCCTCATGGCTGCTGAGATATAAACAGTTATGATAGTGGACATTTCAAGATGCTTACCTAGCCGAGCTGACTCAGACTTGTGGATCACCCTTTTATTGCCGGTGGGTCCCTCTCCCTCATCCTGCTCCTTGGAATGCAGACTTGATGACTGGTGTACCTCAGCCCTCCTGGATCATGAAGTGGGCGTGGGGAGGAATCTAGAGGTAAAGATGGTGCTGGGGGAAAGCAGAGGCGACTTTCTTGCTCTAGAATTCTTACTCGGGGTTGGGGATTTAGCTCAGTGGTAGAGCGATTGCTTAGCAAGTGCAAGACCCTGGGTTCGGTCCTCAGCTCCAAAAAAAAAAAAAGAATTCTTATGTGTGAGAGAACAAATTTTTACTTTCTCTTGCATAACTTTGATTTTTATTTTATTCTTGGTGGTTTGAAACAGGGTCTCTCTAGGTATCCCTGGCTGTCCTGGAACTCACTACATAGACCAAACTGACCTCAAATTCAGATCCATCTGCCTCTGCCTCTGCCTCTCATGTTGGTATTAAAGGTGTGCACCACCATGCCCAGCCTTGTATAAAGTTTAACTTACTCCTAAATGGGTCCTATTCAATAGAGGAACCTGGAATTACTAGCTAGTCAGGGTCACCTGAGCCCTGTTTGTTCTGTCTCCTGAACACACATTCCTAAGTGCTTTGTAGCATGCTGAAGCACGAGTCGAGAAGCTTACATTGAAAGACTTGTAGACAGTACTGAACTAAAGCTTGAATTCACTTTGCTGAACTAGTGGGTATGAGCTGCTTTGTGATCCTGGGAGGTGCAGGATACATGGCGCTTTAGTAAGATGTGTGCTGGAAGGAAGGGCCCTAGTAGACATCTTTGCAGGAGGCTATCCTGCAAATGGGAGCCTGTAGGCAAGTTGGGACCAGCTGAGACTGTAGTCCAGAAGGCCAGAGGACCTTTCTGCAGCTAATATGAGATCCCTTTTAGCGGACCAAGATGTCTGCAGAATGTGCCCCAGAAGCTGATTCCTGCTGAGCTTGCAGTGATCAATACCCTCAGATTAGAAGCTAGCTCATCTGTTTCCTTCTTTGCTGTTTGTGGCAGTCAATGCTCAACCCTCACATCTAAAGCAAGAAGCTGGGCAGTGGTGGAGTATGCCTTTAATCCCAGCACTTGGGAGGCAGAGGCAGGCAGATTTCTGAGTTCGAGGCCAGCCTGGTCTACAGAGTGAGTTCCAGGACAGCCAGGGCTACACAGAGAAACCTTGTCTCGAAAAAGAAAACAACAACAACAACAAGACAAAAAACAAAACAAAACAAAAAAACCAACAAAATATCTAAAGCAAGAGACAGAACATGGATGGACTGGAAAGTCTGCCCCTGTACAAAGAATAGGACTGGGGAAATGTCTCACTATGCTTCTACTCAGGTAGATTCACACATCCAGTGTGTGGTCCTAGGCCTTGACCTTGGCAGAGAGAGGTGCTGGACAGGGGAGCGTCCCTGGCGACTGTCTCTAGGGAACCAGTCTGACTTTGTTCCTCCCTGATTGGGTCATATCCAGGCAACCGGAAGCCTGCTGCTTCTGCTCCTTCTAAGACTCTGTTTTTGTTTATCTTGGAGTTTGGTTAGAAGAAACAGAAAAGACTCAAACCAGCTTAGCACAAAAGGTACCTCGGGGAATGAATAAGGGTTTCCTTTTTGTATACTCTGGCAAAAGGACCCGTGTCTGCAAAAAGATAGTCAAAACCAAGGGCAGGAAGGTCTTAGGAAGCCCAGCATGGCCTTGAACTCAATCTTCCAGCCTTAGCTTCCCAAGTAGTTGGAATTATAGGCAGTCCTACACTGCCAGGCATGGCTAAATTACAAACAGATTTTAAAAGCCAAGCCTTCATTCTTGCTTGGAGGGTTGGTTGGTTGGTTGGTTGATTTTTCTTTTTTTTTCTATTTGGTAGATCTTGGTTTCTTTTTTGTTTGTTTTGTTTTGGTTTTTTGCTTTTTTTTTTTTTTTTTTCCGTTTTTCGAAACAGGGTTTCTCTGTGTAGCCCTGGCTATCCTGGAACTCACTCTGTAGACCAGGCTGGCCTCGAACTCAGAAATCTGCCTGCCTCTGCCTTCCAAGTGCTGGGATTAAAGGTGTGCGCCACCACTGCCCAGCTGATCTTGATCTCAATGTCAGATCTTTTACAAAGTCATGAAAACTACAGCTGAAAAGGAGGCACAGCTGCCAAGTTATGGCAGCAGCCAGGGCCAGGGGTGATCAGCTCTGGTGATGGCAATTCTGGTGGTGGCACAGTCAGTCTGCTTGCCACCGTCCATAGCCTAGAAAGCTTAGCTACACTCACCTTCCCATGTTCTCTGAGTCACACACTAACTGTCCAGGTCAGCCATAACTGGTCTACACACTGGCTGAAATTTGAGTTCCTTCGTGTAGGAAGTCTAACCTATTTTCTTCTATAGCCCCTAGGTCTATGGGGTCAGCTTTCAGTCAAATACCTGGTGCATCAAAGAATGACACTTTCTTGGAGGAAGGTTCTAGTACATAGAAGATGACCCAGGAAGGCTTAGAAAATTCGCTTGAGCATATCTATAGGTTTGAGTTAGACTGTAGGTCCCAGATTCGTAACAAGTGGAGCGTTAGGCAACCCCTGGTCTTGGAACCCAGAGGACTCAATCATCCTCTCAAGACTATGCCCGGCCCATACTGGATACCACGCCTTAGCCCAGACAACCCCAGTTTTCTTAGCCCTCTGGTCCTACAATCCTCTAGCCTCTTGGACCCCCACCACTCACTGGAAAACAGATCACGGGGTTACTGAAGAATTAAATGGCATACAGTCATGTGTGATGTAACAATGTTTCAGTCAGTAAACAGAGTCCCTTTAAGACTCTGTGTCCTACTCGGGTGGTCAGTTTGTTTAGGGGTACTTTGTGACGTGTGTGTGTGTGTGTGTGTGTGTGTGTGTGTGACAGTATCACTTAAGGACTCCTTTCTTAGAACTTATCCTTAAGCAACCGTGATTACAATGTATAAAATACATCCTTCTGTGCAGTAGTTATTCAAGTATTTGTGGTCGCCTACAAGCCAAAACTGTGTTGTTTGTGGTGGGCAGGGGAGTATTCAGGTAGAATTGCGACTATGTAATTTACAGCACATCTCTTGTCTACCAGGAGATGGAACTGACTAGTCTAATTAGCATACAAAATCCCAGTCCCCTCCTGGGCCTCTTTGCATATACAGTGCTCTTCTTTCAGTGTGAAGGTAAAGCTTGGGGCCCATCATCAGGAAGCCAGGAACACTGTGCAGGTCAGCTGGGCGTGGGGCGGCAGGGGCGGGGTTGGGGGGCAGTGGGGGGGAGGGAGGGACGCAGCAAGAGGACTGCTGAGCCTTCTCTATGTATAACACCTTACTTAGGGTCAGGTGCCTTGGTTAGAGGGAAGACTGAAGCTAATGGATGCCCTGGTCACTACTCTGCTCCTGTCCCAGCTCCTCTTCTTTTCTCTCTCGATTAGTTAGCTTCTGGTTGCCAAGCCCAGCTTTCCGGTTTGCAGCCCCGCCCACCCCTGACGCCCACTCTCCCTGACTTACCCTGCGCCAGCCCACCCTAGGGAAGACTTGAGTCCCAGCCTCCAGCCCCCAGAGTCTTACTTGCTATCTCCTTCCTTCCCATTTCCCATGGTTAACCTCAGAGCATCAGCCTTTGTATCTCTCCTCTTATGTGCCATTAGCCACGTCCAGCAGTTAGGAGCACAGTGACAAGGACAACAAATGCAGAAAACAGGAGATGTTTTTGAAAGTTAAAAAAAAAAAAAGGAGAGAGCAGATAATAATTTCCAAAGGACATTAAGCTCTATTCAGGGATACAATCTCCAATCAACGAAATGAAAGGCGAGGAGGGCTGGCCCCACAGGGACTGGCTGAAAGGCGGCCTGGTGGTGAGAGTAATCTGGAGCTGGCTTCTCACACACCCCAGGGGAGGCACTTCTCAGCAACGACTCCCTCAACTCCTTCCTGGCAACCAGCCCAGCCCTTGGGGGGTCCAGACTGGACCCCACCCAAAAGCCACAGGCTTGCGAGCCTCCTTCTCCATCCCTCCTCCTCCTCCTCCTCCTTCTCCTCCTCCTCCTCCTCTTCCTCTTCCTCCTACTCCTCCGTGACAGGACTTGCTGAGGTTCCCTCACCAGGAATCACACAGGAACTGCTCTGTGGTGCTCTTAGCTAACAAAATTCTTTGGCAGGCAAAATGTTGTCTGAGTCAGCTCGGAGAAATAAATTAACCCTCCTGATGCTTCCTACAGGAGGAAGGGGCTGAATGCTGAAGGTGCTAGAAGAGCAGAGGCTGCCAGGCTGCCAGGCTGTCAGAGGCCAGGCTGACCGAGGCAACGTGGGGGACCTCCATCTGGCTCATGCCTGCTCTGTGGGTCTTGATGAAGAGAAGCCTCTCTCTCTCTCTCTCTCTCTCTCTCTCTCTCTCTCTCTCTGTGTCTGTGTGTGTGCAAACCAAGAGTGCAGGAGTGCATGTGTGTTCATGCATGTAACATGTAGTGGTCAGAGGTTGGTATCTATTTAGTGTCTTCCTCAATCGCTGTCCACATTATTTTTTAATTTAAAAATTAAATATTTTTTATTATTTTTAAGTGTGTGTGTGTATGTGGATACCTGCAGAGGCCAGAGGCATCAGGTCCCCTGAAGCTTGAGTCACAGGCAGTTGTGAACCACCCAATATGGATGCTAGGACCCAAGCTACTGCCTTTTGCAAGAGTGGTATATCTCTCTTCTCCTAGTGCCTCTGGAGAGATCAGCTGCTGAGCCATCTCTCCGGCCTCCCTCTGCCACCTTCTCCTCCTCCTCCTCCTCCTCCTCCTCCTCCTCC
>JADRCH010000805.1:1009206-1081215 GCA_019843965.1 Rhynchomys soricoides
TCCAGCACGGGGACTACAGGTGTGCGTCACCATGCCTTACTTTTTAACATGGGTTCTGGAAGATCAAACTCAGGTCCTCTGACTTCCAAGACAATCATTTACCCACAAAGCCAGATCACCCCATAGTTTTTTACCCTCTTCCTGGATAATCGTTTCCAACTAGGGCCTTCTCATAGCAGGAAAGCCACCCCAAGCTGCTTGCTGAGGATGACTGAGTCTGTCTTATCAAGTACTGAAGAGATGACACAGGGAAAACATGAAACTTGGACCAGTCCTCCAGGCATCCACCACCCTGGTCACATGTCCAGTGTGAAAGGTCAAGGGGTGCTTCCTTAAACCTCAGAGGATGCTTTGCACATTTGCATTGCTGAGGTGATAATGTGTCCTATGTTGCCTTGCGTGTTCCTTCTAAGAAGACTTCAAGCTGCCTGCCAAGGTCTCTGGGAGCCTTGGGCAGATTCTCTTCTTTCCTTCCCTCTATTCCAAGGCCATAATTCCCATCTTCTTACACAACCAGTAAAGTCTTGACACAGCCTTCTGCCTGGCCTGCCAGGCAATTAACCTGAGATTTGCACAGACTCAAGTGCTGGAGCAGCCAGCAGTCTGAGATCTCTATATCTCTACCAGTTTAGCTGGGCGTGGTGGTGCACACCCTTCATTGAAGCACTGGGAGGCAGAAGCAGATGCTGCTCTGTGAGGCCAGCTTGGTCTACACTGTGAGTTCTAGGTAAAGAATTACATGGCAGGGCCCTATCTTAGAAGAAAGAGAAGGAGGAGGACAGGGAGAAGGGAGGGGGGGAGGAAGGGGAGAAGAGGAGGAGGAGGAGGGGGAGAAGAGAAGAAGAAGAAAAGGAGGAGGAGGGGGAGGAGGAAGAGGAGGAAGAGGAGGAGGAAGAGATCTCCACTGTCACCTGCACCTCCATCTTCAAACATAGACCGATTTTACTGAGTTTTGTTTTGTTTTGTTTCTGGTGTTGGTGATCTAACCCAAGGCCTCACAGTGTACTTGACACATTTTCTAGTACTGAGCTGTATCTGCAAAGTCCTCAGTGATGTTTTAACTGTGCAGAACACCCTTGGGAGGGGGAGACCAAAGGCAGTAGGAGGAGAGTGGGCATGATGCTGGGGTTACTGAGCTTTGGGCTGTCGTTGATGTTGGTAGTTTATATGATTTGTGTCTCTGTCTCCTTCTCTGGGGATATGTGGTGTGTGTGTATGTGTGTGTGTGTGTGCGCGCGCACGTGTGTGCATGTGTATGTGTGTATGACAGTTGGCAGTGTGGCTCTGTAGGGCTCATACTGACCAAAACCACAAGGCTGAATGCTTACCCAGAAGAGGAGGGCGGTAGAATGTGAGGATGTGTTTGTCCTTCCTGTTCTGCATCTTCAGCTACACAGGGTCACCCTGTCCCGACTTAAGGGCCCGAGCAGTGGGATAGTGGGTGGAGCTCCATTTGGGTTTGGAGAAAAGCAACCACGGATCAGATCTCATGACACCCTCACCACCCCACGGCTTCCAGTCTCATCTCCATATATGCCTAAACTGGGACCTCCCAGAGGCCTCTGCGAAGTAGACACCTGGCAGGACTGTGCAGGGACACACCTGAGCTAAACACTCAATCCCTGCCACCTGCCTGTGCAGGGCAGGGAAGCTGTGGTCTGTGAGTATCTCCAGAACAAACCTGGGTGGCTCTGACACCAGAAACAGACACCTGCAAGAACCCCATCAGAGCTCCACCAAGAAGAATGAAGATTACCATTTTCCCCACACGGGCAGAATTTCCCTAAGCCAGAGCTAAGAACACGGCAAATTTGTAGACTGCGTGGGGATTCTACGCTGTCTACAGGGTGCCTGGTTTTCTCCCCTCTAGCTGAACAAGGGGTCAAGTCCTGCTCCATCCTGTGGAATCCCCTCTGGGTTGTCCGTTTCAAAGTCTTCATGGCTTATGTCGTAGGGTTTTCATTACTGTGAAGAGACACCGTGACCATGACAACTCTTATAAAAGAAAATATTTAATTGGGGGCTGGCTTACAGTTTCAGAGATGTAGTCCATTATCATCATGCTGGGACACGTGGCAGAGTGCAGGTAGGTATGGTGCTGGAGAAGGAGCTGAGAGTTCTCCATCTTGATCAGCAGGCAGCAGGAAACTGCTGTGTCACTGGGAGTAGCTTGAGCATAGGAAACCTCAAAGCCTGTGTCACACTTTCTCTAACAAGGTCACACCTCCTAATAGTGCCCTTCCCTATGAGCTAAACATTCCACACACAAGTCTTTGGGGGCCATTTCTAGTCAAACTACCACGGGTTACTTTGGGAAGAGTGGCCTGGAAGTGTGGCTCAGTGGCAAAGGACTTGTTTTGTCCTGAACACAGCAAAGCAAAAACAGAACAAAACAAAAAGCACTGGGACTTTTCAAAGTTGTGACACTAGGACATCAGAGTCACAAGCCTCCCAGGGGATGTCCTATGCCACCCTGGGTGCGAGACAGTGAGCGGGGTAAGGTGCAGAGACATGGGAGAGGCATCCTTATTGACAAAGCAGAACCGGACCTTTCACTTTTAATCACAGGCTCTTCCTCCCTCTCTGGGCTGGCCTTTGGTTGGCATCTGCAGTCTCAGCCCTTATCAGATACCTTTCAGTACATCTGACCTCTGACAGCCTGGCTCACACCAGGTACCTCTCTCTTCAAAGTCGCCAGGTTTTTGAAGGAAGATGTATTTTAGTGACTGAGCCAGCTACCTCTTGCTCCAGTTTCAGCTCTGACCAACGCCAGCACACCATCAGCACGATTTTGCATTTTAAACAACGCACCAATCTTTCAAAGAGCGCTGATTGATGAGCAGTAATTATCAGCTAAGCGATCGGTTGTAGACGACTAATAATTGCTGTCATTTCCAGTCATTTCTTCTCTCCATTCTCTGTTTTGAAGCTAACAGCCATTCTATTCATTGACCTTCTTAGTATGGTAGACTCAGATAAAAAGATATACCACTTAAGTATTTACCTTTAAAATATCTGTCATATGTAGCCAGTGAGGTAAGGCTGCTTGCCGCCAACCCTGAGTTCCATTCCCGAGACCCACATGTTAGAAGAAGAGAATTGACTCATGAGACTTCTCATCTGGTCTGCACATGTGTACTATGATATGCAGGTGTATGCATGCACACACACATGCTAAATTAAAATATGACGGAGGTGCCGGAGCGATGGCTCGTGATTGAGAGTACCTGCAGCTCTTGCCCTCCCAGATTCAGTTCCCAGCATTCAAATGGCAGTTCATAACCATCTCTCTCTCTCTCTCTCTCTCTCTCTCTCTCTCTCTCTCTGTGTGTGTGTGTGTGTGCGCGCGTGCGCGCGCATGCTCTCAAGCACATATAACAATTTTTAAGATGCTATTTGTATTCTAGCTGGTATAGTAATATGATATATCCCAAAAGGGGATTGTACTGGCTAGTTTTGTGTGTCAAATTGACACAAGCTGGAGTTATCACAGAGAAAGGAACTTTAGTTGAGGAAATGCCTCCATGAGATCCAGCTGTAAGGCATTTTCTCAATTAGTGATCAAGGGGGGAGGGCCCCTGGTGGGTGGTACCATCTGTGGGCTGGTAGTCTTGGGTTCTATAAGAAAGCCAGCTGAGCAAGCCAGGGGAAGCAAGCAAGCCAGTAAGAAACATCCCTCCATGGCCTCTGCATCAGCTCCTGCTTCCTGACCTCTACTCCTGACTTCCTTTAGTGATGAACAGCAGCATGGAAGAGTAAGCTGAATAAACCCTTTCCTCCCCAACTTGCTTCATGATCATGATGCTTGTGCAGGAATAGAAACCCTAAGACAGGGAGGGAAAACCTTAGTCTCCAAGCAGTGATATCCTGACAAATGCCAACTCTGCAAGTTTGAAACTCACACAGGATGTGCAGGAAGTTTGCCACAGGTTGCTTCAGGTTGCACAGTACTCCCGTGGTCTGTGGGTGCTGTCTGGTGTTTCAATAGCGGCCCATGTGAAGCTTCATGTATGTCACACTGATATTAGTACAGAGGGTGAGACACATGGGAAAAGTACTTGCTTAGCACATTCAAGGCCCCATGGTCTTTCCATCCCCTGCACCATGGGGCAGGAGCAATGTTGTGCATAGTAATAGCAGTTTGCGGTGAAACATTCTCTTCAGCCATAATTCAGGAAACGCACAGGGTTTTTACAGGCAGAACCACTGGGCTTCAAGAACAGAGACACCCCGTGAATCACGGTCTACAGTTGGTTCCATATTTTATAGTCCCTCCTCCGCATCCTTTTCCTACAACCAATGCGGATTAGCATCTTAAGCATCCCAGAGAGTCTAAATGCTCTGACTGTTTAGGAGGCAAAAACTCAAATATGCTCAAGCTTCATCTTCTCCATGAACTTTCCCCTTGGATTTCCAAAACCACTTTGTGCCTCCATGTTTTCACCCGGTTTGCCTCGAGCTCCTGTCTGTCTTATACCGCTCCATGTCTCACGGCACCCGGCTCAGTGCAGAGCACATAGCAAGTGCTCGCTTGTGACAAATTACCTGGCTGTTTAACACACTTCAACAGCCGGATAAGAGCAAATGAACTACCCATCCCTGGCACAGTTACTTAACCTCTCTGGACCTTTCTGTCAGCTGTGTCTTCACAGTGTAGCTGTGAACATTAAACTCTTGTGCCCAGCACTTCATAAACATGTAATGGATGTTAGCTATATTTACCACCAATCCCAAGTGTGCTGTAAACCTGGACACCGAGCCAAGGACAGAGTAGGCCTATGGGCAGAGAGCCAGACTTCAAGGACATCCTGTGACACAGGGCCCACATGCAGGGGCAGGGATGCTCTTTATTGTTTATCTCTTGCAAGATCTGAAAGCACTCAAAATTATCTGCAACAATTTTCTCCGGGATTCTATGACACCCGGTGCAATCCACAATTGTCAGGATTGGGAGGATGCATGGACCTGATTGAGTCTACTTACTTCCTGGGCCAACCAGAGGCTAGGAACAGAAATTGGCTCCTGCAGCCCACCTTTGTCTCAGCAGCTTCCTCCCCGTGTGGTTCTGGAAAAGATAAAGCACTCAAGACTGACAGCAACTGGAGGGAAGGTCAAAGAACAACATCTGAGGCTCAAATTCATCCTCCCACAAGGTTTGAGCAGGGGCTGGGGAAGTGGCTCCATGACAGCAAGGCAGCAGCCCATTCTAGTCTTCCATCTCAACACCACAAACAAGCAAACAAGGAGGAGGCTTGGCTGTCTCTCCAACAGCATACAGTCCCCTCTGACTAGGATCCCCTGACCTGACCTCCTTCATTCAGGTATGCCAAGGAAACAGAGTCCAGTGTATTTGGGATGCCAAAGAAAGGCTCTGCCACACAAGGCACTCTTGGCCATGTCTGCATTCACATCCCCTGCCCCCAACCCCCACCACTGTCTTCTCCATCACTGGGGTCACACTAGCTCCTTGGCTAAGCCTTAGAGGGAACCCACAATTCCCTCTGCTGCTTCCAGAGCAGGAAAATGTCCTCTGTAGCCAGGCCCCTGCCCAAGCATCCAGGGACAGAATTGGCGACAGCTCTATTTACAGCTGCAAAAGCATTCAAGTATAGAAAACACCGACCAGAAAAACACCTAACAAAGCCACCAGGCTGCACATCCTGGTGTGCACACGTGTGCTTCCAGACCTCTCTCTGCCCTGACTCTCAGGTTACTCCCAGATCCTTGCTTTTACAATTAGAAGAGTGAATTATTCATGGCACACCATACTGATTCCGGAGTCTCCCATGAGCATGCAGACTGTTAACGCCCAAGGAGTCTGCTGCCAAGTCATTTGGGTAAGGGAGGCATAAGCAAGTAGACAATGACCTAAGTTGGGGCTCCCAGCTTCACCACTGAGTAGTATAAGGCAGAAGACAATGAAGAGTCTAAATTGTCTGAATCCCCAGAGGCAGGGATTCAGAACCATGGGAAGCCTGTGAGGGCACAAATCAACAATGGAGCCTATAAAGAAACCATCAGAGGGTGGGGTATGTCCCACTAGTAAAATACTTGCCTTACGTGTATACAGGCTAAAGTTCATGCCCTGGTGCCTTACAAAAAGTGGGCATAGGGAGAAAGAAGAAGCCTTTACGACTAGATGTACCTTTTGGGTTTTTATTTTGAGACAAGATCTCATATTTACCCTAGACTGCCTCAAACTCACTGTGTAGCCAAGAAAGACCTACCAGACAGATCCTTCTGCTTCAAGCTCTCGAGCGATGAGATTGCAGGTGAGTGTGCACACCCCATTTATACCATTCGGGCATCAACTTCAGGGCTCCGTGCTGGGCAAGCACTCTACCACCTGAGTTGCACCTCAAGCTCCAGTTTTTGTTTTTGCATCCTGTCAAGAAAAGAGACTCTATTGCTGGTAAGTTATATCCTGATCTCATAGATATTAAAACGTGCAGTTTATAATTGATAACATGGCTGGGCAGTGGTGGCACACACCTTTAGTTCCAGCACTCAGGAGTCAGAGGCAGGTGGATCTCTGAGTTCCAGGACAGCCAGTGCTACATAGAGTAACCCGGTCTTGAAACAAACAAACAAACAATAAATGATAATGTATTATTAAAGGGATCTCATGTTTACCTGCTTCTTGCATCCCTGGCGACCTTGTCAATGATAACGAGGAAGAACAGGAAGGAGTAGATAGATTCAGTGTGCATGTGTATGATTTTTGGTTTTTTGTTTTAATTTACAATTTTGACACAAAGTCTTGCTATGTATCTCAGGCTAGCCCCAAACTCCTTTTTTTTTTTTCGAGACAGGGTTTCTCCGTATAGCCGTCCTGGAACTCATTCTGTAGACCAGGCTGGCCTCGAACTCAGAAATCCACCTGCCTCTGCCTCCCGAGTGCTGGGATTAAAGGCATGTGCCACCACTGCCCGGCAGCCCCAAACTCTTGATCCTCCTGCCTCTGACTCCTGAGTGCTGGGATTCCACAGTGCTCACCATCACACCTGGCTCTATTGTGAGTATGTATGACATACTTTAGGGTGGCCATGTCAATTTCCCTCTCCCCTGTCCTGGGTCTGCCAAACAATTTAGAATGTTTTTGTTGTTGTTTGTTTGTTTTTGTTTTTTAAAAGCTAGGTATTAAACTCAGGTGCTGTCTGCTAGCCAGTACTGTACCTTTAAATTCATTACTGATGGAGAGAGACCTGGGAAGCAGAAAGGAGATGCCTTCCAGACAACATTTTTCCAAATGAACCCTGTCCATCCCTGAGGCTCCAGCAGGCAGGGTTATGGAAATGGTTCTAGCAGTGGTCTGGGCATAGGCTTGACAAAAGCACCTCAGGACTGAACAGACAGGAAAGAGTGCCTGGCTGGCTTTCTAGTGACAGTGGCTAGATGACCATAGAGGTTGGAAGGATGTCATCATGAGACCTGTAGGCAGCATACAGATGGTTAGGGATTTGGGACTGTTTTATGCTGGCAATGCACCATCATAATGTTTCTGAGCTTGGAAATAATTGATGTAAAGCAGAATTTTAGGGTAAAAATAAAGGCATTTCAGGAGGAGGGAAGCCCAGAATCTCCAAAGATATATCAGCAGCTCTGTGTGGGGTGGATTCAGTGGGAAGAGGCAAAGTGGAGAGGATTAATGACTGTTAAAATACACATCATTGATCAAGTTCTGTGTACAGAAATGGGAATTACAGGAAGGGGCCATTTTGAGACCATGGTGGTATAGGTGATTGACTTGGGTGACAAATTCGACTCAGTAGAAGAAATGGGCAGGAAGGGATGCTTCGGAGAGAGAGAGACTAGATAAGGTGACTGGGACTTAGTTTTAAAGAGATAAAGTTGGGTCAAGGGGTTCTAGCGTGGGGGGGGGGTGAGATTCAAATCTGGAAGAGCTTTCAGGATTCTAATTAATTAAACTTTAATTACATCTATTACTCCAGTGCATGTTTGCCCATAAGTGGAGGCAGTGGACAACTGTGGGTCCGTCTCTCTTTCCATCACTCCTGACTTCAGGTTACAAAGCTTGATGGTAGGTCCCTTTACCTACTGAGCCATCCCTCTGTCCCAAACTTATTTTTGAGACAGGAGCTCACTAAGTAGTCCAGGCTGGGTTGGAACTGGAGCTCTCCTATTTCAGACTCCCCAGACTCCCAAAGTCGGGATTATCCTGCTTCTGGACAGCTGCCAGTCTGCAGGTCGCATAGAGGTCAAAGACACCGAGCCTCAGAATTCAGCACCTTCTGTGGGTGAGATATTTTCCTAAGCCACTTGAACTGTCTTGTTTCCTAACTCAAATTTTCCTGACAAGCAGCATGCACATTGCTATTCTGTTTTCTTCTAACCATTACTGTTTTGAACTGTGGGAATGACTTTATTTTATTTTATTTTTTTGGTTTCTCGAGACAGGGTTTCTCTGCGTAGCCCTGGCTGTCTTGGATCTCACTCTGTAGACCAGGCTGGCCTCGAACTCAGAAATCCACCTGCCTCTGCCTCCCAAGTGCTGGGATTAAAGGCGTGCGCCACCACTGCCCGGCCTGGAAATGACTTTTAAAAAAAAAAAAAAAAAAAAAAAATCAATTTATAGGCATCCTTCACCAATTGTTCTAAATAGTTCCCCCAGGCTAGCAGTGCAGCTCAGTGGTAGAGCACTTGCCTGACATGAGTGAGGTCCCAGGCTCCATCCCCAAGCAGAGCCAGTTCTGTTTTTCCAGGGTCCCAGTCTGTGGTCTGCCTTCCACACCTGCCACTCAGCCTTTATTTTGTGGGTGCCGGGAATGGAACCAGAGTCTTGCACATGCTAGCAAAGCTTTACCTCTGAGCTACACTTCTTATTCTGGTTGCTTTGTAGATTATAAACACGGGAAAAATAAATCATGGAAATGCCCAATCTCCCACAAAAGATGAGAGAGCATAGCCAGGCATCAAGGCTCTTGCCTGTAATCTGTAATCTCAGCAGTGACGGAGGACGAAGGATTATGAGTTTGAGACCAGCATGAGCTATATCTAATGAGGCCCCGCCACACACCACAGTCTCCCCAGAGTTGAGAGAACAGTATATTCAATTAATGTTTTCTATTAGACTTAACAGTTGGCATGGCTCGGTCATGCTTGTCACACCCATTTTTCCCTTCTGTGCTCCTGCCGACATGCTATAAAGACAGTGCCACACTGTGCGTTCTGCTAAGCATTGATTCAGCTGTGGACATCTTCTGAAATCATCAATCACATCATGATGCTTCTAATCAAAACTGATTTTTTTTTCATGTCCAATAGATGATATTGGACATGAGGAAGTTTGAATGGTTTTTCTACCAAAAAGGACAAATGTACCATTGTCTGGCCTGGGATTATACTAGCATGTGTATGCCTTCCTACATGAGGTGGGCCAAGCATGATCTCATTGCTGTCCAGGGAGCAGGCCCTTCTTCAGAAATCAGTGAGCCCTTTTCCATATCTGGGAGAGACATGAGACTTACTTTATTCTGTAGCTCAGGCTGATGCTTACAAAGCATGTGACTTCTGCTCCAGTCACTATCTCTCTGACACCTTCCTTGGAGAACAGCCATCATTCTAGAGAAGTCTGTGTGTAGCTGGTATCCCCAGCAACTAACTCCACCGGCACTTCCCTGGGGTTGGTGGGAGTTCACACAGGAAGCTCTTATCCCTCAGGGAAGAGGGAACAGAGAAATCAGGTTAGGGCTGATTAGATTTGAGATGACTTGGGGGATGGGCTGAGGTTTTAATCCCTCCGTCTTGTTCTTAAAATTAAAAAAACAAACACTCATTCCCTCATGCACATGCACCCTCAAGGTGGTGTGTGTGTGTGTGTCTGTGTGTGTGTGTCTGTGTCTATGTGTTTGTCTGTGTGTGTTCTTTGACTTCCTTTACCCAGAGCAAAAGCATTTTCAGATGTCTCCTGATACTGCTTAACATGGCAAAAGACCCCCAAATCACTGGAATTAATGGGAAGACTGGAGCAGCCCGGGATAAGACACCAGTGAGGTAATGTCTGCTTTTTATTAAATATGCCAAACAGATTACTCACTCTGCTAGATAAGGAGTAAAGACCCTGCCATGTTTTAAACACAAACCTTGCTACAAACAGGGCCCCTGTACTGGGGATCCACCGTGATATCTAGACCAGTGGCTTGGTTGAGCAAATGCTGGCCAGAGAAGAAGACCAATTAGTTCTGTGATTTTTGCAAACTCCTTTTCACTAGGAATCCAGAACGTGATATGAGTCTGGGATGCTTGGATGACATAAGGTCCCCAAGAAGACTCTTTTCTGTGTCCCCAAGAGAAGAACCAGTTGGAACAGCCAGAGAGCTAAGCCCAGGACAGGGCTGGCTTGGCAACTCTGGTCCTCTGGGCTTTCCCTTTTGTGCCTGGAGCAATTTCTCCTATTAAAGGCATCTTACAAGTTGCAAAGAGTTCCTTTGATGTTGGATCCTCACAAAAGCCTGGTAAAATAAACTGAGAACATGGAGCTAGCATTGGCTCAGGCTCAGGCTAGGACTCAGGCAGCATGCAGATCAGAAGCTCAGAGGTGTTTTACAACCACTGAGAGGACTGGAGGATGGATATCAAAGGTTTGGACGAGCTAGAAAAACAACCCAAGAACCAGCAGACTCTTCCTTAGAGAGATGTAGAGCATCAAGGCTGCCCCCAAGACATCATCCCATACACTCCCTGGCTCTGTGGTAGGGCTCCCGGAAGCTACATTTCACAACTTCCTGGCAGATCTCCTGGCAGTGGTGTCAGTCACTTTCATAGTCATCAGTCCCTGGAACAGACCCCAGTGCCTCCTGCTTGCCCTTGGTAGACTCCTCCAGTCCCTGGAACAGACCCCAGTGCCTCCTGCTTGCCCTTGGTAGACTCCTCCTTCGCTCTTTTGTTGCTTGCTGGCCTTAATCTTGGTTGCAAGCTTTTCACCCCTTGTCAAAGTCTTTAGGACACGGGAAGGCGGCTTGTGCAAGGGCACAAACATCAATGCGATTCACCCTTCCTTACCTAGCTCAGCTAGAAGCCCTGGCTGTGTTCTGGGTTAGCCTTGCAGAGGGCTAATAGCCTGCTGTACAGCTGAGACATGGTTCTTTCTCGGAAATGCTCAAGTTCCTCATATCTGATGGTATTATCTACCCTCCAGGAGCTCAGCACATTTCACTGTAATTTTTCTGCTTTTGGTTTTTCCTTCTAAAGAGGTCTCTAGGTTTAAGTAGAGGAAGAAACAGGGACAAAGGAACCTTTGCAAGGAGTTGCCTTTGTAGTCCCAGCAGCTATTACTAGTCAGACCAAAGTGCTTTCTCCGATCATCTCCCAGTCGTTGGCAGCATGATGCACCCAAGGGATGGAGAAGTGGAGACGTAATCATGAATACCTGACAAGGCTATGATTTATAGTTCACAATGTCTTTTAAATTTTTAAAATACATTTCTTTCAGTTCTCACAATAAAACTGTGTCTGGTACAAAGGAGATGTAAATACTCATTCTTTTTCCTTTCTCCCAGTGAGGTTGGAGCGGGGAAATACCACCGTCTCTACAGAGGAGCCAAGCAGGGTCATGAGTATTCAAAACCCAAGTAAATACATTGAGCTGACCTGAGACTCAAATACAGCTTTCTTGGCTATCTCCAGAATCCTAGAGTCCTGGGGTGTGTGTGGGACCTCTTCCTCTTCAGTTCCTTACCCAGTTTTCCCTGCCGGGCATCAGCTTCTCAAAGTCTCACGTATGCTCAGCCTTATTATTCAGGGACTTGGTTCTAAGCATTTTGAATCCCTTAGCTACTATGGTCCTCATAAAACAACGAGGTAGGTATTATTCCCATTCTCTACGAGGAAACTGACATGGCAAGTGCTTAGGGGCTTGGTCCATGGGAATGTCTCCTGCCAGTGGCAGAAGAAGTGAGCTATGCGGGTGTGGCTGCTGGGCCCTGGCCCTTATCACTGCATCTCCACTTTCCCTTCTGTGCAAGCACCTGCTCCTCAGGCTTCAGCAAGTCCCGTGGAGGCAAGGACAGTTTTGTTATTTGTTTTGATCCTTCCTTGACCCTAATTATGACATTTGGTACAGGGTACATGATTGATAACTATTTGTTGAAAAAAAAGCACAGGTAGCTATGTTAGGAAGGAAGTTAGAAGAAATCCCAGAGTTGAGCTCAGGCTGGAGCTCAGCAATAGAGCACTTGCTGGCAAGGGGGCCACAGGTCCAAGCTGCAGCACTGGGCACGGAATAAAAGCAAAATGAATGAAAAATTGCAGTTCAGGAGATGCAGCCCTGGGAGATGATGCAGCCCTGGGAGATGATGCAGCCCTGGCAGCTGACAGACCACTTGCTGAGCATGCACCAAGCTCTAGGTTCTGTCTTCAGCACCATGTAACCAGAAGTGGGGGCACAAACTCTACAAAAGTCAGGAAGAAGAAGGGAGATCAGACACTCAAGGCCAGCTTAAGATACATGGGGCCTTTCTAACAGAGAAGGAAAGATCTCAGAGATAAACTGATGATGCCTTCCTTCTGATTCTACATGAGACATTAAACAACTACAAAACCAGATTCTTGATTCTGGCACAGTCTGTTTGTTGCTGTGATTGGCTCTCCCCCTGAGCTAGTCCTGGAGCTTGAGTACCCGGGTGGGTCAGGAACTCCACCTGATCCCTGCCTTCAGGCTCTGGGGCTATGATTCTGGGTCAGAGTTTAGAACAGTAAGTGCCCCCACAGAAACTGGGAATGAGACTCACAGCTTCCGCGATCGGCTAGAATCAATGCTGAGGGCTTCCCAGATCCCCTGAGGGACCAGCTGCTCAGTCTGGGACAAACCCAAAGCACATGCCCACAAAGGGTTGCAAACTGCAAATTGAGATCTAATGTGAGCCATCTGGTCTGCTGAAATGGCCAACGGGAGGGACAGAGACCTGGAACCTTCCCAGAAGTGGGCTTATCTCAGGGAAGTGGTGACTCAGCTCACCCAGAACAAAAGCCTCTAAGGAAATCCTTTGAAATAGGCCTCACTGAACCTTCCTGAGTAGCCAGATTGGAGAACTCTATCTAAGGGTGACCCCAGATACAGAGTTGTAAAACTCATGGTAGGTGAGCATAATCGTGGTTAGGTAAATCTACATTGCTTTGGAGGAGGAAGCATGTGGAGTTCAAGAATCATTCCAGCAGGCCAGTGAGATCACTCAGTGTGGGTAAGGGCTGTTGCTGCCAAGGCTAACGACCTGCGTTTGCTCCCTGGGACCCACACGGTAGAAGGAACGAACCAATGCCAGCAAATCGCTCTCTGACCTTCCATGTGTGGCATGACACCTGTGTGTGTGTACACACATACAAGTAAATTTGGAAATATTTTTTTAAATGTCTCATTCTGCAGCCACCTAAGGAGCAAGGAGAAGTGTCAGAGTGGCTAGGGGCCAACAGCTTCCCCTAGAAGTGGGAAACTTTAGCCTTGGCTTTGGAGAATAGCTTTCTGGTATCTTCTTTTAGACATAGTCACTATTGCATGGGGGTGGGGTGGGGTGAGCAACCAATTACAGGGCTAATTATCTTACTTCTGTCGCTTTCCTGGCAGCAGTGGCCAAGGCTCTTGCCAGAACTGTGCTTTACCAGTACCTGGATCCAAGGAACTCCGTGTCTCAAGGGGAAGGTTCTTCAACCCAGAGCAGCTATGAGGCTTCCCAACACCAAGGCAGGGCACCAGAGGTCAATTCTGTGAGCTCCAAAGCAGCTCTCCCCCCTTGAGGTCTTCTAGTCCCAGCGACTGGATGGAGGACAGGTGGTGGTGCCAGCCACTTGGAATGGCGCCAGAAGATGACACATGGGTAATCAACACATTTGCCCTGGCCTCCATCACTGTACCTCAGAAAGTTAGAAGGCGTCTGCAAGGCCTGTTTGTGCTTGTAGTCAGAGATCCTCGGTCAGGGCTTGCTTGGAGCTGAGGCTGTGTGGGCCTCACAGCTGAGCACAGCTGGAGATGAGCCAAGAGCTGGCAGGGGCAAGCCAGTGTTCTCAAAGCACCTTGGGGTGACCCCTACCTCCTTGCCTTTCAAAGTTGTCCTCTGCCCACAGCTTAGCCTGAGACTTGTTTAACAGCTCCTGCTGGGACAGGAGAGCTCACTCTTGGAGGGTCTGAGAGCTGCGAGGCTTTGTTTTTGACTGGTAAAAAATTACTCAGCTCTAAAAACTCTGGTGCCTCAGGGGCCTGAACTTGCTGAGCAGGGTTGAGGGGGAGGAAACCAAGGGGCCATCCTTCAGGGCTCCAAGCTTGCACCCCCAAGGGAAGTATGCTGGGAAGTTATGAAAACTGAGCAGAAACTAGCTGATTTTAGGCTCAGCAAGGTTACAGAATACATTGATCCACCACTTACTCCAGCCCCGTTTTATGTGGAAGGAGGCCTCCTAGCAGCCCTGGTTTCAACTGAGGTAAAGAAGGAAGGCTGCACCACAAGGAGCAAAACTAGACGTGTTTCAGGAGCCTTACCCATCTCAGTGCATATATTCAAGTTAACAGCTCCAAGACTGCAGAATCTCAGTCAGAGACTAAGAGGAATATTTCCCTTAACACTTTGCACGTGGGGTGGTCTTCTGGCGCACTGTCATCTTGGGCATGAGTGAAGACTTAGGTTTGCATGGACCTGTCTGAGGTACCGAGTCACAAGGCCAGGGCAGGCCCTCTCGGCGACCCCTCCCTCACCCTCACTAGTGGCACCTGTTGCTCTGTGTCCTTGCTCACACCTCCTTGGATCAGAAAGCCTGACCATTTTATACGGGCATGCATTGCCTTTCCCTGTAAATTCCAGCTCCTTGGCACAGCCTGTACAAAATGACTCGGAAGAACCAAACACCACTATGGTCTCGCTCTATGTCCTGGCCTCCTACCCCAAAACCAAGAAAGCTCTTGCACCAGGAAGATGCTGGGGAAAGGACCCCTGACCTTTTGGATGGATGACCAATGAGCTGACAGCTGTGAGTGATCAGGATTCCACAGTCCCTCTTCTCTAGGCCACCCAGAGGGTTTCCACAGCTGAGCGGAACCCGCTGCTGAGTAGAGATGTCATCTGATTCATTAATTAAAGCAAACACTGTTCATCCAAGGCTCTGGGGCATGGTTTAAAAAAAGAACCCAGAACATTTAACATGTGATAAAAATAGCATTTGTCAGTAGAAAGGTAACTGAAGTTTTACTCTTCTCCCCTTGATTCCAAGAGCACCCCCACCCTGTCCCGGTTCCCACCTTCCCAACCATGCTTCTTTGTTGACAAGGGAATCCCTGCCAGAGTTTGCTAATTGGGTTAATGGAGTGACTATGTAATTTCTCCCTCTCCCACAGCCCAGCCCACCCCACTGGCTGCTTTCCGACTACCTGCCTCTCACCACTTTCAGGGTAGCTAATTTGCAACAACAACTTCCATTGTCGTCCACATCTGGGACTTTGGGGTTTTAAGTGAAGGTCCCTAGGGCAGAGGACAGAAAATGCAGCTATTTTGGTTTGTGTGGCCTACAATGGGACCATTCTGTGGAGTTTCTGGGCAGTGCAGGGCTACCCAGGGAGAGGGGAAATAGGAGCCTAGCAGTGATGGGACCTGGGCCAGAGAAGAAGAGGGAGGGACTCTGGGGAGGTCACTGGCAGGGTCAAATCCCTACCTTTTCTTCCAGCTACTGGGATTTGAATTTCATTTTAATCAGACGCAGATGAAACCTATGGGCCGAGCCTCGGGAATCTCAGTGCCTTGCCTTTGACCTCTGACCTCTAGCACTGGCAGCTTGTACCAAAGGAGGTAGCCCTGAGGGTGGCTTTGCTGGTCTCCAAGGTTCAGCCAGAACCTCTTTGTGCTTAACACCCTTGGGAAAGCACCAGCCCTTACATCCCCCAAATAAGACAAACCAAAACACCCGAAGGTTCTTTCTCCTGTTGTTTTTGGGGTGTGTTTGTTCTGTTGAAATCTGTTTCACTTAAAAGGATTATTACTTGTTCGAATCATAAAAACATCAACATTCTTGAGGTGGGGCACAAGATGGACAGCTGGAAGGTGCCTCCAGGACCTCTGAGGTGCACCAGGGGTGTTTCAGAGATGGGGCAGAGTCCGCTGCCAGGCTGCTTCCCAGCACCTGGGCTTGGATGCGCTGAACTCTTGCGCTGCCTGCCCTTGTTACCCTGCCCCGCCTACTTCCTTCCTGTCCCAGTCTCAATACAATCTTGAGGTATCGCAGGGATTCTGAGTGATGGACCTGGCTGACAGCATAGTTCAGCGGTAGAGACAGCACTGGGTTCTATTGTCAACACTAGAAAATAAAAATAAGTAAAATCATGGCAGGTATATAATCCTAGCACTCAGCTGGCAGAGACAGGGGGATTGCCACAAGTTTCAGACCCCGTCTCCAATTTAAAGAAGAAGAAGAAGGTTGGGCAGTGGTGGCGCACGCCTTTAATCCCAGCACTTGGGAGGCAGAGGCAGAGACAGGTGGATTTCTGAGTTCGAGGCCAGCCTCGTCTACAGAGTGAGTTCCAGGACAGCCAGGGCTACACAGAGAAACCCTGTCTCGAAAAACAACAAAAACAAACAAAGAAACAAAGAAGAAGAAAACAAACAAAAAACCACCCCCCAAAAACCAAAAACCAAAACAAACAAACAAAAAACAAAACCCCTAAACACACAAGTAGCCCTCTGCCACCACAACAAAAAACAACAACCAATAAAGAAATTCATCCCAGGGATTATTGAATTTGAGTTGTTGGAGATCAGCGTTGGGTGGCTTCCCAGAGCATAAACTTCTCCTCACCCTTTGGACATACTTTGTATATACACAAATAGGTTATGTTGTCCTGGATTCATGACTGGGTTGCCTGGGCAGGTAGGGGCTGTTAAGACTTCTGTGGAACCATAAGTGTTGTGTGCCACCTTGTGGACATGCTCCATCAATGCACATTTCGACCTCCAGGTAAATTTGACTGACGTCTTAGTAGCTTGTAAGCATTTGGTGTGCTTCTTTGGATTCTCTGAAGTTTATCTACTTGGTTGGCAGACCCAGGAATAGGTGCTCAATAAGGAACACTGGACTGGAAATTCCTGGCCAAGCCTTTCTGGTGAAAAGAAGTGTGTCAGGATTGTTTTGGTGACTAAGAAGGTAAAGTGAGGAGACAGGACAACATCTGAATGTATGCACAAAGGTTCCCGGGAAGGAGCTCAAGGCTGATCTCCATGGACCCACATTCAATAGTCCTGAATATTGAGCAAAAGGCAAACACATTCCAGCTAAGCTGGGTTCCTGCTTCTTGGAGCCTGGTCTCCTCAGGAAGGGCTGAATTTGTGCTAGTACTTGGAGTGGCCCTACTGCACAGCACTGCCCTCCGCTGGTCTCAGAGCCAAGGCTGCCTAAGTCCTCCCGCTGTGAGGGCCTCCTCAGGTCCCCACCCACACCCCCTCCTTGGGACAAGAGTGTTCCGGACAAACAGGTTTTATAGTTGGCTTCTCTTAGCAGGTGTGTTTTACCTGGCCTGCCTTGCTTTGGGTCCCTGAAACCTGGGAAGGTACAAGAACAAAGTCTTCCTTGACTGCTGCTGGCACACAGTGGGTTCTATAAATATTTAATTCGAGAAAATAAACATAGCCACACACATGCTTGGCATGCCAGCTGCACTTGGGACACTTTGGACTATTGTGATACCCATTAGAGGAAGAATTCATGTAAGGACCCACACCTGTTTTTAGTCTAGAACAGTTGCAGCCCTGTGTGTAGAAGACAGACCATGGAAAACGAGAAGGACAAAAGTTCAAGCAGGAGGAACGAGCTTAGAAACAGTCATTCCACTCAAAAGACAACTTGAGATTTTGTTTTCTCTTTTGCAGTACTTGACTGAAACTCAAGATCTCATGTATACTGGCCAAGTGCCCTGCCAACAACACTTTACAGAGAAGAGTCCCTTCCTTCCCTCTCTTAGCAGCTACTGTCCCCATTAGTTACTGTCCCTGTTGCTGAGATAAAATAACATGACAAAAGTCACTTAAGGAAGGACATTGGTTGGCTCACAGTTTAAAGTGTCAGCCTGGATCCCTCTAGCTGCCATCTTGTGTCCCTGTGTGTGTGGGCCTTATCTCAGCTGGTCTGCCCCAAACCCCCTGATTGTGAACTTTAGTCCTCCACGTGGCCCCATTTCCACTCCGACAAGATGAAAGAAATGATCATGAACCAGGAAAAACTCGCCAAACTGCAGGCATGAGTGTGCATTGGTGGGAAAGGAACTGCTCGTAGAAAGAAGGTGGTTCACAGAACAGCCATAGCAGATGATTAAAAAACTGCGGTTCTCCATAAAGAAGTGAGGGGTAATCAACATCTCTGGTATTGAAGGGGTGAACTTGTTTACAAACCAAGGAGCCGGGATCCATTTTAACAACCTAAAGCTCAGGCGTCTCTGGCAGCGAACACCTTCACCAACAGGCCGCGCTGAGACAAAGTGGTTGAAATGCTTCCCAGCATCCTCAACCAGCTTGATGCAGACAGTCTGACTAGTTCAAGGAGACTGGCTGAAGCCCTGCCCAAACAATCTATGGACGGAAAAGTACCACTTACTCCTGGAGAGGAGGAGGAGGAAGAGGAGGAGGAAGAGGAAGAAAAGGAGGAGGAAGTTCCAGATCTGGTGGAGAATTTTGATGAGGCTTCTAAGAACAAGGCAGACTGAATTGAGGCAACTTCTGACGAAGATGACACTTGTGGAAGTTACAGGAGCTGCTATTTTATTTCATGACTGCTTTTTAATTTTTTTTGTTTATTATGTCTGATAAAATCTAGATCTCGAATATTTTTAAGTCCAAGGCCCCTGGACTCTGCAGCTCTTTTCAGTGTTCACTTATAACTAATTCATTCTTTGTGGCAAATTAAGCTGAAGAAGCCTGGCAATAAAGTCTGGAAAAGATTAGAGCCTAGTTAAAAAAAAAAAAGTGTCAGTCCCATCATCAGTGGCTGGTGAGTCAATGAGGCAGCAGTCTGAGGCTGCTGGTCTTGTCACATCCACAGTCAGAAAGCAGGAAATAATGAGTGTGCTCTGCTCACTTTGTTGGTGTTTGCTTGTTTTGAGACAGACAGAGTATCTCTCTATAGTCCTGGCTGTCCTGGAACTTACTCTGTAGACCAGGCTGGCCTCAAACTCAGAGATCCGCCTACCTCTGTCTCTGGGGTGCTGGGATTAAAGGCGTCCGCCACCACGCCTGGTTCACTTTATCCTTTTTATACAGTCTGGGAGTCCAGCCTAGAGGATGGTGCTGCCCACAGTAGTTGGGTCTTCTACCTCAGGGAACCTAATCAATATGATCTCCTACAGGCATCCTCATGGCCTGTCTCCCAAGTGATTAAAGATCCCATCAAGTTGACAATTGAGATTAATCATCATACTGGCCACTGAACCTTATGGGTAAAAGATATAGAACTGAAGACAAGTAGCAGGCAAAGCCAGGGTCTTCCAGCTCTCAGGAATCAGAAGGCTCTGGCCCTTGCTGTGGCAAGCTTGCTACCTTCTGTACATAGGTATTTGTAAACTTGCCTTCTTATCTCTGCTCCTGACATCATTAACCTCAAAACATTCTGCTTAGCACAAAGACCTGTAAGAAGAATGAGACTTGCAGTTACAGAATTCCTGGCTGTCAAACACGGTGTATGAGTGATAATAATCTGCCAATGCTCCTAAGTCTTAAGGAAACAGGTATTACATCTATTGCTTAGACATTATTATGATTTACTGAAAAACTGTTTTGATCTCTCAAATTCAACTCTGAGGTTAGCCCAGGATCTGGCAGTTGAGAGAAGAGGTCTAGACTCAGTACTAATCCAGGCATCCTACAGCATAATAGTTAAAATTAATGACTGGTACCTTAGAATTCCAATGCCCAAGGGAGGCAGGGAAGGCTATCATGGAGCTGGGGCAATTTTCCACAAGGGCAAAACAAAACTCTGGGGCAGAAATGACCATCTTATAGTGACCAAGCCAGCTCAGTCAGTCAACGGGTTCTCCAGGGAGGGAGAGAGGAGTAAAAAGAAGAAAGACAAGCAGACAACTCTGTAGCACGACCCCAGCCTGCTCGGAGGCTGAGGTGGGTTTATTTTTTCCCAGTCTGCTTTTATATCATTCTAAGTACATGCAAATAATAATGTCAGCTCTAGGTTATAAACACAAATAGTCAAGAAACAAACAAGGCAATAAACAAAGTTCCATGATCACTGTTAATTAAGGGGCTTATCAGAATGTCCAAGATAAAAGAACTGCTTCATTCCTCAGCTGAGTTTACTTTGAGCTTTGTAATAGCCCTAATGAAAATATTCTTATCTGAGCCTAGTTTCTGTCCTAGCCCAAAGTCAAATTCTTGCCTGAGCTTACTTCCTTATCCTAGCCCAAGGTCAAACTCCTGCCAACTTTCTAGAAGCAGCCCCCATAGCTCTCCACATTACAGAAACACCATAAGGTGACTTCAGGATGCAGGTAAGATTTATGACAATATTAACTGTGAAGATGGGGAAAGCCCCACCCCAGTATAAGAGCTACAACAAGTGCACAACGAGGGGCCATAACTACAGGTAAGTGGTGACTTCAGTCTAGAAGTAATCTAGAAGTCTAAAGCAATTGAATTTCCTAGACTAGGTTGGATCACGTAAAATGTGGATGGAATACGAGAAGAGAGCTTACAAAATTACACCACAGAACTCCGAAAGGTGAGGGAGGAAGGGAGACTTTGGCTGCCTGCTAGGGTCTGTAGGTGCTTGCGATGGTAAATCTTCATTTTCAACTGGATGAGGTTTAGAATCACACAGAAACACACTCCTGGGTATGACTAGGAGGGTTTTCTGGGGTAGTCCTTGAATGTCGGCGGCTCTATCCCATAGGCTGTAGTTTTGGGCAAGAAGGAAGCAGCCAGACAAACACCAGCGTTCATCCATCTTTGCTTCCTGATTGTGGACATAATATGAGTAGCTGCCTCACTTTTCTGTTGCCATGACTTCCTGATCATGATGGGCTGTATCCACAATACACTCTTCCTTCCTTAAGTTGCTTTTCTCTGGTATTTCTTCACAGCAAAGTAGAAAATTAATAGTGTTTGAAAGTGGGTTTCTCCATGGAAGAGGAGATAGGGATGTTTGTCCAAGAGACTGAAAGGAGTAGGTCCTTGGAGCTTTTAGGAATGGAGCTATCTTTCAACTCTGAGCAGATGAACCCATAATGCTAGACCTTGTAGTTTAACTATAATTAGAGACACAAGTAAGACTTGGTAAGGCTTATGTTGGGGATTGGTTCTAATGCTTTGTCTTATTTTGGCTCCCAAAAGCTGCGCTTCCAGACCTGAGAGTCCCTGCCTCCAGCTGGCTTCGACTGATAATAAAGAATTGCCATACAGCTAATGGCTGGGCAGGGAGATGGAGGCGGGGCTTTTAGATTTTGGAGCATCACCATGACTCAGAGGGAGAAGGATCAGATGTAAGAGCTGCAGAAAAGAAAGCAACCAGCTATGTAAGAATTCAGGAAAAGCTGGAGAGATGGCTCCGTAGTTAAGAGCACCGACTGCTCTTTCAGAGGTCCGGAGTTCAGTTCCCAGCAATCACATGGTGGCTCACAACCATTTGTAACAAGATCCAATGATGCCCTCTTCTGATGTGTCTGAATACAGCTACAGTGTACACATATACATTAAATAAATAAATAAATCTTTAAAAAAAAAAAGAATTCAGGAAAATGACCCTAGCAGCCACTCCCCTAATTGGGTCTGGGGTAGCAGAGATGAAATGTTGGTTTTATCAAGTTGACTCAGGAGAGTTAGAGGGAAGAATGTATGCTAGCCCCAGGGAGGATTAATAGTGCCCAGCCATGAGCTAGTCAAGGCATATCAAGGCATATCAATGCTGGTTTAACTAATTCACTGCTACGGGGTTAGGTCAAACAGCTTCAGGTAGTTTTTTATTCTGTGGAAGGATTTTTTTTTTTTAGATTTGTTTACTGTATTTATGGGTACACTGTAGCTGTCTTCAGACACACCAGAAGAGAGCACCAAATCCCATTACAGATGGTTGTGAGCCACCATGTGGTTGATGGGAATTGAACTCTGGACCTCTGGAAGAGTAGTTAGTGCCATCTCTCCAGCCACCTGCGGAAGGGTTTTTAAGTAATCCGATTCCCTGGATTAATGCAAGGGTAAAATCTGGAAAAACTAAGATCAAGCTAGAAGCTGCATATACTCTTGTAGTCAATGATAGCTTTGATCCCCTGAACCCTGAGTATAATATACTGAGATAGATAATAAGCCTCAGAAATTAATAAGAAAGTGGTCGGCTTGGAGAAAAGTTGTACCATAAAGGACTCCGAGGGAGTCGCGATGACTGGCAATCTTGGGGTAATTTGAGATCTTAAAGGAGAGGTTGAGGGGAGACCATTGAGTTGTCAGGTTGCCAAGACTACTGTCTGTGTGAGCTTGGTGAGAAATTGATTAAGCGTTACATTAACTCTTTCTACCTTCGCAGGACAAAGGTGCCAGGTGGTATGAACGTATTGGAAATGAAATCTGGGCTATTATCAGACTGTAGGGACTGGAAAAGTCCAAAGCAAGAAATGAAGTGTCTGTAAGGACGTTGACCATCTCTAAGACTCTTTCTTCATGGTGGGAAATGCCTTTGTCTATCCAGAGAGGACACTCAGTAGATATCTGCTTCCTTTGCATGGGTGCATGTAAGTAAAATCCATTTGCCAACTTTCTCCCTGTAGACAGGGAGCATAGTTCCTCTATGCTGCACAGAAGTAGAGGGGGAGCAGGTTTAAGGCTCCTCTCTGGATTGCCTTCACAAGTAGGGCAGGCTTTAGAAACATGTCACAATGTGTCCGTGAAAACAGACTCTATGAGAATTTGGAGGGATTTAGTCCTCAAATAATAATTGCTAAGGACTTTTCACTGGGAGGATCCAGAGAGCAACAGCCTGCTGTCTGGGCTTTGTAGCTACGTCTTTGAGGCGATTGTGAAACCCTGGTCTTTGAGACCTAGGAGGATGGGGTTGGGAATTTAGACAGCCTAGGCTTAGCTGCCTGTTTAGCCACTTGGTCTGCTTGGTTGTCCCATGAGAGATGGCAGCGTGGTCATTTTGGGCTTTGTGATGTATAATGCCTTCTGAATTCGAATCCAGGTGGCTTCTAGAGAGGTCCGAACCTCAGGAGTATGTTTAACCAAGGTCTTATAGGCAGTGAGGCGGTCCCTTTTCCTCCAGATGGCTACATGGGTGTGGGTTACATAGAAATCACAGGATGAATCTGTCTGAATATGTCTCATTCTTGTCCCAAGCTAGAGGGGTCCGGTGAGGGTCATTGGTCCTGCTCTTGGGGCTGATGAGGAATTACTCAGAATGATCCAGACTCTATGCCCTCTGTGAAGTTCACTACTGCATACTCTGAATGTCCTGTCTTAGATCCATAAAGCTATCCATGACCCAGGTAGCCTCAGCTTGGGAAAGTGGAGAGAGAAGCTTGTAGATCTGGGTTATTGTAGCAGGAAGGTTGATTGTCTCTCACTGGAATGTTATAGATAGTCCTCGGGATGAGTGTACTAGGTGCTCTTCTCACTGCTGCGACACAATGGCAGACAAAAGCCACCTAAGGAAGGAAAAGCAAATGGCTCCATGTAGAGTACAGGAATGTGTGGTGGCTAGTCAAACTGTTTCACACCGGAAGCAGGGAGATGGATGCTGGTGCTCAGCTCACATTCTCCTTTTATGGTCCAGGACCCTAGCCCACGGGACAAAGCCACTCACATTTCAGACAGATCTTTCCACCCCAATTAACCCAATCTAGAAACTCCCTCATAAACACACCCAGTTGTTTGTCTACTAAGTGATTTAGATCCTGTCATATTGAAAAACAGTATTATAGTAAGGCTTGACAGTAGGGTTGTAAAATTTAAGGTTTTGTAGTAAGTTCTGAAGCCTGTTTCTGTTGATTCTGCCTTGGAGAGATAAGCAAGTGGACCCCAAAGTTTGGATTAGGTTCCAACACTATGCCCTTTCACTCATACAGGCGTGAACAGGGTTATTAAGATTTGCGGGGACCAGCCTAGGAGAGGTAGGATTAGGTGTGGGTATGGTCAAGGCACATCACAGACATGTACGAAGATGTCATAACGAAGCTCATTGTTATGTACCCTGCTAAAAATGTTTACAATCTCCTCTTCCAAGAGGGTCATTCTGCTGGACTGTCCCTCGTCTCGATTGCTTCTGTTCGTTAGTTTTCCCATCGCTCTAGCACATATGTCCCTTATACTAAGGGTGTAGGCTCTATCTCAGAGCCTTCTTCTGAATCTAATCTTACTCACAGTGACTTTGACCTTTGTAGAGATGACTTAACTAACCACTCAGCCTCCCAGGAACCTGAGCTGTAAAGCCCTAACATTTTAGCAGGTCTTCAAACATCCCCCAGTTAGACTGAGTTCAGACTTCCTTTGTTTCGTTCCCCCTTTTAAAAAAATCTAAATAATTGCTATTTATTTAGCCCAGGTATCTTGATAGTCTCTTGCTAGGATGGCCATCATTCATTTTCTTTTAAAGATTTATTTATTTTCTTCCTTCTTGCTCCAGCCCTGCTTGCTCCAGTCCAAAGATTTATTTATTTAGTATATCTAAGTACACTGTAGCTGTCTTCATGCACACCAGAAGAGGGCATCAGATCCCATTACAGATGGTTGTGAGCCACCATGTGGTTGCTGAGATTTGAACTCAGGACCTCCGGAAGAGCAGTCAGTGCTCTTAACCACTGAGCCATCTCTCCAGCCCCTGCCATTATTCTTATTTCTTTGCTTATTTATTTAGAAACAAGGTCTTCATACGTAGCCCAATTTGGCCTTGGACTAAATAGCTGGGGCTTCCCTCAAACTCATGACATGAAAATCTGTCTAGCCCTGGTTGGTACAGTCTCAGATACTCAAGAGGTTAAGACAGAAGAACCATTCAAACCTGGAGTTTGAGGCCAATCTTGGCAAAAATATTTTCAAAAAAAGCAAGCAAGCAAGCAAGCAAGCCGGGTAGTGGTGGCACACGCCTTTAATCCCAGCACTTGGGAGGCAGAGGCAGGCGGATTTCTGAGTTTGAGGCCAGCTTGGTCTACAGAGTGAGTTCTAGGAGAGCCAAGGCTACACAGAGAAACCCTGTCTCGAAAAACAAACAAACAAAAACAAAAACAAAAACAAAAGAAAGAAAGGAAGGAAGGAAGAAAAGAGAAAGAAAAAGATAACGAAGAGGGAAGGCAAGATGATGAAGAGAGAAGTCGTTAAGCTCAGTGGCAGAGATCTTGCCTAGAACACACAATCCCCAGCATTGTAAACTCAAAACAAGACAAGGCAAAACAAACAAACAAAAAAACCGTTTAAAGCTGCTCAATGGACAGGGAATGTAATCTTTTTTGTTTGTTTGTTTGGTTTCGTTTGGTTTTTTGAGACAGGGTTTCTCTGTGTAGCCCTGGCTGTCCTGGAACTCACTCTGTAGATCAGGCTGGCCTCGAACTCAGAAATCCGCCTGCCTCTGCCTCCCAAGTGCTGGGATTAAAGGTGTGCGCCACCACTGCCCGGCGATCATATGTTCTTAAAGCCGATGCTTGCTACACACATAAAATATACCCCAATAAAATTTATTTTAAAAGCTATCCTGTGTCGCACACTGCCTGAGAAAGACTCAAATTTCTTATCCTAGCAGATGGCTAGAGTGTGGCTTCCCTCTCTCCTCGCTTCTTCTCTTCCTCCATTCTCTTGAACACTGCTCATCTTAAGTACACTATAGAGCTAAAATGTACCTAGAGGTCTGGCCCTTCTCTACTCCCTTGTTCAGTTTGTCTCACCTCTGGGAGCCTCGCTCTTTTTGTTCCACTGACCTGATACAAAAGTCTACCACAGAAAGTTTTTGGTTGCGCTCCCATTATGTTTCCCCAACTCCTTGATTAGGCTTTGAGTGTGACAGCTGTGCCTTGTCAATACCACGACTGTAACTTGGGTACCAGGTCACAGAGCTACTTAGTCTTCGGAAAACCGGAACCAGACTATCGTCAATTACAGCCTGGAAAGGCAGCACAGGCACCACCCCTCCAGCCCTGCAGGCGGCGCTGTGGCAGTCCCAGCCCCCTCCCGTCTCCCCGCTCCGGACCTCTTTGAGCGGAGGCCCCGCCCCCCGACAGCATGCCTCTTGCCCATTGGGCCGGCGCGCGGCCGAGGCTGACCAATGGCGCAAGCGCTAGTGCGCCTCCATCTTTGTGCCGCCAGAGTCCAGCGCTGTGGGCGGTTGCGGGAGAGCGGTGGGCCGCCCGTGCGACCGCGCCGTTTCTTGCTTCGCGGTCTTGTTTCTCGCTGCCCCCCGAAGCCACGATGCCTCAGTTCCAAACCTGGGAGGAATTCAGCCGCGCGGCCGAGAAGCTCTACCTGGCGGACCCCATGAAGGTGAGTCGCTGGAGGGACGGCCCCGGGGCTGGGGTCTTCTCTACCCTTGGCACGGCCTGAGCACATCCAGCAAACAGTCGGCCCTCCGGTGTCACTGCCCCTTCGTCGACCTCCGTTTGAGCCGGAGACCCAGCGAGGCTCCGCCAGCAACCAGAAACGGGGCCATTTCCGCAGAGGCGGACTCCATAGCGGCCTGCACTCGTGGGAACGCCTAACTTCCGCTATGGATTTGGTTGGTTTACGTGTCGCTGAGGGGGTTCCTCCCTCTGCACCGTCTCTTTCCTGTCCGTCACTTATTTTAGTACCCCTTTCCTATCCTACACCGACGCGAGAGTACCTGCTTATAAAATGGTAGTAATTTAGGTCCCAGTTGGGAAGCACTTGCTCCACTTTTTTGGATAATGGAGATTTTTAGTCTTTTCCGTAGGTCAGTTGAAACCTTGAGAATGTTTGCACTTACACGTTAGACATAAATATTTGCAAACGGTTTCATTCCCCAAAGCAAAACTGCCCGTTGCCATTTCACCATTTCTTAAAGGATTGTTAAAGTTTCGGTAGATGCATGTTTTATAAATATACCCTTTAAGAGAGAGAAAATAAGCAATCAACAAATCTCAAGAACCCGGGCTCAGGACTTACTGTATGTCATTTCTAATGATCTGCGCATAACACGAACTGTGTGTGTGTTTATGTGTGTGTGTGTGTGTGTGTGTCTGTCTGTCTGTCTGTCTATATCGGGGCTGCAGAGATGCTCAGCATGCAGAACTCACCTAAGGAGGATGGGAAGAGGGAACGGAACCAACTTCTCACAGTTGCACTCTGACCACACATTGCACATGTACACATACACACAGTAATAAGTAAAAAAAATAAAGAAAAGATACGTTGGTGTTGGCAACTTGTAGTGGCAGTACTTACTACAGGTTTCTTACAGGGAGCATCTTTTATTTTTGGATATGAGCCTAGCCTTTAGCAGCTGAGCCAGCTCTCCAAGCCCACTGGAAGCATCTTTTTGTTTGTTTGTTTTCGAGACAGGGTTTCTCTATGTAGCCCTGGCTCTCCTGGAACTCACTCTGTAGACCAGGCTGGCCTCAAACTCAGAAATCCACCAGCCTCAGCCTCCCAAGTGCTGGGATTAAAGGTGTGTTCCACCACTGCCCGGCAAAGATTTGTTTGTAATTTTTAAAATATTATTTAGTTATTATTTATATGAGTACACCGTAGCTGTCTTCAGACACACACCAGAAGAGGGCATCCTATCCCATTACAGATGGTTGTGAGCCACCATATGATTGTTGGAAGTTGAACTCAGGACCTCTGCAAGAGCAGTCAGTGCTCTTAACCACTGAGCCATCTCTCCAGCCTTGGAAGCATCTTTTAAAAAGCTTAGTTTATTAATTTTTATGTATATCAATGTTTTACCTGTGCATGTATGGTGCTTGCTGGGGTCAGAAGAGGGCATTGAATCCCCTGGAACTGGAGTTAGGGATGGTTGTGAGCCACCTTGCAGGTGCTGGGAACCAAACCTGTGCCCTACCTGCAGCATGACAAGTTGCTATTGTAAGTGGTCTTGGACCCAGGAGGAGAATGGTACTATCTGTCATCCCAGCATTCAGGATGCTGAAGAGAGGAGAATAGAGAATTCACAGTGAGACCCTGTCTGGGGCAGGGGGCGGGGGAGTGTATTAGAAGGAGGGGGGTAACCAGAATAACAGTAGAACACTTTGAGCCATTCTTGTTTATTTGTAAGATACTATCATCTCATGTGTCCCAGATTGGCCTCATTTATTTCCTGCATAGTTGAGAATGATCTTGAAATCTGGATACAAGCGCGTCCCCCCACCCCCCATATTTTTTGAGGTGAAGTATTGCCACATTAAGCTCAAGCTGCCCTTGAGCTGGAGGTCCTCTGCAGCAGCCTGAGTGCTGGGATTACAGGCATGTAACACCATTCCTAGCTTCATGTGGTGCCGTTTGTTCTAGGTTTATTTCTGTTGCTCTGATAAAACACCCTAGCAAAAGCAATAAGGGGCAGAAAGCATTTATTTGGCTTACTATTCCAGGTTATAGTCTGTTATTGAGGGAAGTCGAGACAGGAACTTGGAACTGTTACATCCATAGTCAAAAGCAGAGAGTCAATGCAGCTGTGCAGCCTGTCTGTTTGTGCTTGACTTAGTTCTTAACTAGCTGTCTCCACTCATACAGTTCAGGGCCTAGCCCACAGCTGGTCACATCTTCCCACCTCAATTTACAGTTGACAGCCTCCCCCAGTACCCATAAGCCAACCTGATCCAGATAATTGCAGGCTCCCTCCAAGGCGACATTTGAAACTAATTATCCTATTACTCTTAAAGTTGACATAATAGTTCATCATTTTCATTTGTGAACTGATAATAAATGGCAAGATAAATTAGGTATTTTTGAAATTGTGTAGTTTGTGACTGTGGTGGCTTCTTGTACCTTCATGTGGTTCATTTTCCTGTCCCTCACTTTGCCAGTCATTTCCTCAGTTGGGCGGTGTGCTGGAAGGTGATATAAGATTTGTCCAGAAGGGCCTGATACTGACAACAGTATACATTGTCTACACTTAGTAAAGAGACTGTAAATACACCCACACACGTGGAGGAGTAACTGTTTGATGACGTAGTTGCAGGGGCAGTGAAAGTGGAAGTGAGAGGGAGTTGTGATGGAGACAGCAGAGGAGGAACCAGGATCTGCCTGGGGAGAAAATCCGAGCGACCTCCATACTTAAGTATTAACCCTGGGTCTGAGCCCTAGTCCATTCTGATCCTTGTAGGGCTAATGAAGACAGTTTGTCAGATCTCTAAAATTTGCGTGCGGGAATTCTGCCTTCTGTACCCAGCACATTTGGTGAGGAGCCCAACACATCTTTTTGCCCTTTACTCTGCCCTGCGTGGCTTGAACTGGGATGCCATTGCTGGTGGGCTGAAGAGCCTGTGGCGGGTCTGTCTTCCTTTTATTTAGTCTCTTCCATTCCTGCCACCGTGGCCGAAAACGCAGACAATAACTGTCCTCTGCTTAAAACTGGTTCTTCGTTGATTACTGAATGAGGTCCTGACTCAGCCACACTGCCTTAATTCAGTCATTCTGGCTTTAGACTTGGTGAAGCCACAGAATACATCAGCTCTTTGTTCATAATGCTTCTTACATTTTCTCCAGCCTTCTCTACAGGAAAACAAAACATGTATTTTCAAAGCCACTTCCTAAGAAACGTGGTTCTTGGTCTTTTTTCCCAGTATAAATTACTTTTTTTCCCTTTAGCATTTTTACCAGTATTTTTCTTAATAGGACTTTTTTTTTTTAAAAAAAAACCAGACTTAATTCACCTTATTTTTCCTGTATAAAAACCCTTATATGATAGCCACAGATGGAACCTGGGTCCTCTGAACAGATACTCCAGTGTGGGTTTTCACAAGGTGGTCAGTGAATTCCTGGTAAGGAGACTTGGCTAACACAGTCTCTTTCCAGAGGTCAGAGGTCAGGTAACTGTAGGTCTTGGATGTGGCATCACATCCAAAGGTGGCCTTGGCGAAGTTGCCCAGGGTGGCAGTGCAGCCTCTGGCTGATGTATGGCAGTTACAGGAGCAGAGACAATGCCAGTATCTCTAGGTGGGGCAGGGTTGAGACGGACCAACACAGCCACGAGGCCTGTCACCTTGCATGGAGCAGTGTGGGGCTTGCCATTCTTGTTCCCTAGTAACCTCTCCACACAGGACGATGGAGAGCTTGACCAAGATGATGGCCCCTCAGATGGCTGTGGCTCCCTCCTTGGAGCACTTACCACAAGACCAGTGCAATCATTGTAGTCGCCAATAGTGACAAAAGCCGTGAACCTGCCCACTGGCTAGCATGAGTCTGCTTTTGTACTGGCAGGATCTTTAGAACCTCATCCTTAGGGAATGTGCCCAGGAAAAGGTCAATAATCTGGGATTCCATAATGGGCAGGGAGAACAGGTAGATGGGCAACATGACTTGATCTTTATGTCCTTAACTTGGTGACAGGGATCCACTCCTTGTCTTTGGCTTTACCTCCATGAGCACACTGGCCTCATCTGTGACCACAGCTCCCAACACTGCTGCATCACTGCTGTGGCCTCTTTATCCTGGCCTGGGTCCTCCATGCTTCCTGCTGTGCCAGGATCATCTGCCATTTGGTGTTTTCCCAAATTAGAAGCCTTTCTAGGATTTTTATTTTAATTCATTCTGGTTTGTATCTGATTATTTTGGTTGGCTGAATTCAAAGTTCTTAACTAGACAGGAACCTTGACTTTTTGTCTCTGTGACGATTGATAATGGATGCCTCTTTTGAATTGTAACAGTATTTTTTAATCTAACAGTTAAAATCCTTCAGGTTGCCACACTGAAATCATTTTAAGTTTGTGTGGGGGCTTTGGGAAGTGTAGGGGGTGAAGGAAAAGGCTGGTGATTCTTGATGTTTTGTGTTTTGTTTTTTCTGAGACAGGGTTTCTCTGTGTAGCCCTGGCTGTCCTGGAACTCTCTCTGTAGACCAGGCTGGCCTCAAACTTAGAGATCTGCCTGCCTCTGCCTCCCGAGTGCTAGGATTAAAGGTGTGCGCCACCACTGCCTTCTGTCGATTGTTGTTTTTAAATAAGTATTTTTATTTCAGGTACGTGTGGTTCTCAAATACAGGCATGTCGATGGGAATCTGTGTATCAAAGTAACGGATGATCTAGTTGTAAGTACAAACTTTCCTTTGCTGGGTTGGGGGATTTGAGGTTGTTCATGTAGAGTCTGCAGATGACCTACTAGGTTCATGCATCTCTGCAGATGGCCTACTAGGCTGCATGCATCCCACATTGAAGAACTTCATTCTTGAGTTCTTCTCTTAGACTCCACAAATAACGAACTTGCTCCATGAAGGCAAGGTGCCAGCTGTGGCTTAACAGACCTTCAAACCTAGCCAGAGAAAGACTAAAATTGAGTAGGTTTCCTTTCTCATGGTGAGAAGCAATGATTATATAGTCTTTGTTTTTGTTTTTGAGACAGGTCTATGTTTTCCTGCCTGTCCGTGAACTCAGTATATAGACCAGTCTGGCCTCGAACTCACAGAGTACTAGTATCAAAGGCATATATATGCTACCATGCTTGCCTCTGTAGATGGTGATAAGCCAAGCCAGGGAGGGGCTTGTTACTGTCTGTCTCCATCCCTTCCTTCCTTCCCTCTGTCAGCTGGTCTCTCCTTGCAGCCCTCCACTGGTACTGCTCCTGGTGAGGGCTCCTCAGTGCTGAGACCTCTAGCCTAGCACTCTCATCTCATGCTCCAGTTTGTCTCCGAACTTGTGGTGTGAAGACCATTCTCTGATAGGAAGTTCAAGCCCCGGTAGCTCTACTTTATGTTGGCTTTGCTTTTCTGTGTTCCTCTCTGCTAATTATTAGATGTTTCTGTTGTGTTTTATAAAAAAGGAAAAAGAGCCAAGGATATGTTTGGTAGAGGCATGGTGTGCCTCTGCAGGCCCACGCTGAGGCATCCCTTCCCCTGAGGGACCAGCCATACGACGGTATAGTGTAGAATAGAGTTTATTTAGGGCATGGGGAGGGGAGTTGGGAGGGTAGTAGAGACGAGCAGGGGGTAGGCAGAGAGGAGAGGCCAGCCAGGAACATGTGGGGAGGGAGGAGAGGGGGACAGGGAGAGAGGGAGAAAGGTCAGGAGAGAAGAGAGGCAGAAAGAGTAAGAGAACGTGGAGGGGTCAAGCAGCCCCTTTAGCAGTAAGCCAGGCATTCCTGGCCTTTGCCAGATACCTGTGGGGCCGAGCCTAGAAGGAATGCAAACAGTCTCCCCATAAATACTGCATTTTACTAGTATTCTGGCCTAGGCGATCTTTTGTGCACCACTTCTGGAGCGTTCATTTGGTTCGTGCAGTCTACCGACTTATTTGGTCCTATAGTCATGTCTGCTGCACATTTGTGTATTTGTCCTTCCTCCGACTAACTCTGAAGTCAATTAATTTCCTTCATGCTATTGTCAGAGTTAGCCCTTCCCAGGGTGGATCTTCTCGGCTCTTCCTGCCAGTAGGCATGCTGTCACCACCTGCCATAAACCCAGTGTCTTGGGGTGTTATTGCTGTGAACACCACGACCAAGGCAACTCTTAGAAGGACAACATTGAATTGGGGCTGGCTTACAGGTTCTGAGGTTCAGTCCATTATCATCAAGGCAGGAACATGGCAGCATCCAGGCAGGCAAGGTGCTGGAGGAGCTGAGAGGTCTACATCTTCATCTGAAGGCTGCTAGGAGAAGACTGGCTTCTAGGCAGCTAGGATGAGGGTTTTAAAACCCACGCCCACTGTGACACACCTACTCCAACAGGACCACACCTTCTAATAGTGCCACGCCCTGGGCCAAGCACATACAAACCACCACGCCTTGCATGGCATTTCCCCTTCTTTTCTCTTGTTATGCCTATTGCTGGTGTGATTTTTAAAAGTGCAAACTTGATTAACTCCCTTTTAAAAAATCCTTTTGAGCTTCATCCTCATGTCCCTTCTTCACGTTTATTTCTGCGTTAGTTAAGAGACAGTTTTCTCAAGTAGGAGATATGAATATGTAAATCCACCTTAATAGAAAAAGTCCTCTTGTTTGCTGACACAGGGTCTCATGAGCCCACGCTAGCCTGAACTTGCTGTGTAGCTGAGAATGATCTTGAACATTTTTAATTTTATTTATTTTAGGTGTCTGGGTATTTTGCTGCATGTGTGTATGTGTGCCACATGCATGCCTGGTACCTTAGCAAGCCTGAAGAGGGCGCCAGTTCCCCTGGAGCTGGAGCTACAGGGGGTTGTAGACAGTGGAACTTAGCTTGCAATGTTTGAGAGTTTTCTAGAAGAGTTTCTTTACTTTCATCTGTGACAATAGCATTAAAAATAAAGATAAAAATTAAATTAAAGGAAACTCAAGCAGTTGCTAGCTGCTTGGTATGACACCTGAGAGAATAGAGCAGAATCCAGCGGACACGGCTCCTAGGTGTTTGCCCACTTACTTGCTTCCGTCATTACTAGAATCTGGTTTTGCTCAGTTTGTGTGTCTTTCCATTTTCTGACAGTGTTTGGTGTACAGAACAGACCAAGCTCAAGATGTAAAGAAGATTGAGAAATTCCACAGTCAGTTAATGCGACTTATGGTGGCCAAGGAGTCCCGCAGTGTCCCTATGGAAACAGAATGAATGGTTTGAAATGAAGACTGTTATGTTCTTGGGAAGTAAGCAGCTATTGAAACTGAGGAAGTGTTGGGAAGGAAATATTTATGTAACGGAGCTGTCGACAGGTGAGGGACAAACCTGGGTCCTAAGGTTTGCTTTAGAGAGTAGGAATGCGGGTTTCCAGCCAAAAACCTTATTTTTGGAAACTGAATAAGAAATATCTTAGAAACTTTTTGGAGATAATTTGATGTTTGGCAAATATATAATTACTTTTTCTGGTAAATTCATATCAGTAATTTGTTGAAGAATTAACAAAAGTTCTTTCTAGATTGTGTTTAAGAGGAAATAAAATGTAACTTGCTACATTGGTATGTTTCTGGAGTATAACATGTATGCTATTGGTAACACACACATGGTAACGGGGTCACCTGCTCTGCGCTGAGAACCGTTTGTGAAGAGCAAGTCTGCTTTACCTTTCTTGCCAGGTTCAAACTATTTTCAAATGGAAGGGATCTGTAGCTTCAGCTTGCTGAGCAGTGAGTGACTTGAAGTCTGGCTTTCAGTGACCAGAGCCTGATGCAGTTATGAGTGCACAGGCAGGATAATGACAGTGATGGCTGACAGTGCATGCGTAGTTCATGTCAGTGTGTGGTGTACGCGGAGCACTCAGTGTAGTTCCCGCCTCCGATTGAACTAAAGTGTTAATATAGCGTGCCTCTTAGCACCTAATAAACCACAGGCCACTGTTTAGATGAAGCTTGTATTTGTGAAATCTGATTTTACCATCTAAATGTATGTTCCATGTTGTCTGCTCAAGACTGAAGTACTGCATTAAAGTATTTTTTGTAAAAGTTTGTCATGTTGAATAATTTGAAATTTTTATTAGTTACAAGAATTTTAGTCTGTTTTAGAGAGGTCAGTAAATAAAATATAAACGTACTGTTTTTGTTGAAGTTTTGAATTTCTTGTATAGGTTTCTTTCCTTTCCATCTCTTTGTTTAGCTAGGGTCTCACTAGACTTGGTTGTCCTGGAACTCATTATAGAGGCCAGGCTGGCCTTGAACTCACAGAGATCCACCTGCCTCTACCTCCCAAGTGTTGGGACTGAAGGCATGCCCCACCATACTTGGTTTGTATGGACTTCTTGACTAGGATATACAATACTAATTTAATTTGAAGTGAATCCAGAGATGCTGGAAGTGAATGTCTTTGATATTTTTTCATTTTTTATTGCATGAGTCTATGAATTACTCGTTGATGGTAAAACTGTTTTCTTGAATTAGGAAAGCACAATCAAATATTACTTTGTTATTGTTGAGCTTTTTGGCTTTGCACGTTCTCCCCAGAATCAATGGGAGGAAGGGAATGTGACCTTTTGCTCGATCACATCTACTTTTACTACAACTGGAGCAGTCACTTGGGGGGGGGAAGGGGGGCTTCCATTTGGCTGAGTCCTTAGAACCCCAGTGGCCATCTCTCCAGAGTGGTGTGTGGTGTGTGCAAGTGTATCTTTCCTCAGCATTTTGGGATGTTGGGATTAACTTGTATGAATGTATTTCAGACATCTGTTTCGTGACATTTGATCAAAATATGGGGCAGGAACTCAAGCAAAGCAGGAACCTGGAATATCTTTATATGTAAGTTAATTAAAATAAATAAAGAAAGAAAGAAAGAAAATGGGTGCTGAGGAAACCAAAGCTGGAGGATCAAGAGTTTAAGGCCAGCCCTGACTGCTTGGCTGCTAGTTAGAGAAACCCATGGAATTGTACAAACTCTCTTCAGTTTAATGGGTGCCAATTACACCTCAGTAAGGTGTTTCTGGCAAGAGGGAAAGGAGATGCTCAGTGGTCACACTGGATGCTGGTCCCAGCAGCCCTGCCTGCGGTGCTCTCTGGCCTCATCTCCTGTCCGTCCTTCCTTCCTTCCTTCCTTCCTTCCTTCCTTCCTTCCTTCCTTCCCTCCCTCTGTTCCCAGGCAGCAGGCCACACTTGCCCCTTCACCAGTTGCTGCCAGTGAGTCTCACACTCCCTGTTCCAGCCTTGTCTGCTGTCTGGGAGACAAGTTAATGTCCATTTGAATTGCAAAATTTTAGCCTTTTCTGTTGAGTGTAAAGTTAGCTGAATGTGCCTCAGTGTCAGGTGTAAAATGGCATTAATAATAACATTTACCTCAGATATGAGGATCAAGTGAATTAATATCAGTTAAATAAAATAAAGATATTTTAATTTTATTAAAATAACTAAATTAGAATGTACTTCATATTTAGAATACTCTTTTTTGTTTTTGGTTTTTGGTTTTTGAAGACAAGGTTTCTCTGTGTAGCTCTGGCTGTCCTGGAAATTGCTCTGTAGACCAGGTTGGCCTCGAACTCAGAAAGCCACCTGCCTCTGCCTCCCGAGTGCTGGGATTAAAGGCGTGCGCCACCACTACCCGGCACATTTTCTTGAATATGTTGTTAACTAGTAAGAACTCAGTTCAAAGTTGCCTTCTGACCTCTCGTAGACGTGGGCTGAGCTGCTGCAGGGGTGAGTTTGTTTCATCTCCCAAAAAGCTTGCCAGACAGTCCAAATGGGGAAACTGAAGCCTTGGGAGTTAAGGAACCCTTAGCAAGCTGAGGGGGAAGGAGAGGTGTTTCCAGGCTGCAGGAAAAGCTTGTGGAATGACATGAAGTTGGCAGACACGCATAGGTGCTCAGCAGTGTGCTATGGCTTGGGCTCAGTGGGAAGGACGTTCCCAATTCCCAAATCTTCCTGATTCCTCTGGTCAGGGGCAGCCCCATGTGGCATTCTGAGCCCAGGTGGCTTCAGTTTGCTACCACAGGGGGCTGGCAAGAACAGTCTTTTCACCATCTGCCTGTTCCCCGAGTCATCATATATTTCCACTTTATTGCTACAGATGATTCACTCTTTGACCCATTAGCTTTCAAAGGGCAAATTTAAAAGAATACAATACACACTGTAGTCTCTAGTAAGGTGACATAAATATACCCAGATAATATTTGTGTGCAACCCAGAGGCAGAGGCCACACGGGCTGATGGATGGAATCTTTGGGTTCATTTCCTCTATCCCGGAGGGATTATGGAACTAAATGCAAGTGCCTCCATTTTCCCCTTAGGCGACACCATCCTTTATGGAGTCCATCTGGGGACACTTAAGAGCCATTAATCTTCAGGTGACCTGCCCCCATCTCTCGTCTCTGGGAGGGTTGGGCTCATTGCTAATCAAGCAAGACTAAGAGCTGCACTGGGAACTGAAGTATCTGAGCTGCCACTATGGTCTCTTAGTGCCAGCATTTCAATTCATGGCTGAAGCATTCCACACTCAAATCACCTCAGCACAAAGGAAGACTGGTCATGCAAATGTATGCGAGTTGTTTCTTGGAGCCATTGGTTCCTACTTCCCATCAGTCATGAAGCTCCAGTCCTGCCTCTAATACCCAGGGTGTCTGAGGGCTGCCCCAAACCTCCTCCACGGGTCTCTGCTGCTCAGTTCCAGTGTTGGGATGTCTTCAGAGAGTTTGTTTCCCTGGGCTGAAAGTATCTCTCGCTTTATTCTGATGTTCGTTGCAGAAAGAGGTAGAAGAGACTGGTTGGCGTGTGGACAGGCTCAGTCTGACAGTCACTGGGAATGAGTGGTGTCAGAACTGTGAAGGCTGGTGTATGCTTTTGTTTGTGAATGTCCCTTCTTGTGGTAGACTGGCCACATCTGCCACTTGTGGTTGCCATGTGTCCAGAACATCTGTGCCTGTGCCCACAATTCTTCTCTGGTTCTGGGTGCTGAGCTCTGGGGAGTCTTGGCTCATGTTCCTGCTGGACCTTCTGTCTCTATGGACTGCAGGGTCCCTATGAGAAGCAAACTCCTGGGTGACAGTGTCTCTGTATCCTATTTCTGGGCTCATGGCAGGTTCCTTGTCCGTGCTGGTGAACCTGTGTGTAACCTGGGGCTTATGCCTTTGAGGACATTTGTGGTCTTGCTGCTGCCTCACCCGCCCATCTGCTTCTCTGGTGGTCAGCCACCCATTCATCTCACTCCCAAGAGAAACCGACTTTGCAGAAGCACACAGGCTCCAAGGGTGCACAAACTGCCTCGACTTGGTCTGAGATAGATCTTGCCCATGCTGAAAATGAGGTTGGCTCAGGCAGTATTGCCTTTCCAAAGTCAAAGTCCAGGCTGGGTGATGAGACTCTGGGCTTGGTTATGCTGATCCCACTGGCCAGGTTGGGTGGGGAAATAAACATAGCTCACCTAGAAGGTGCAGGACAGGCATCCATGCACCCTGAGGTGTGGGGCACCCTAAAGTCTTAGGGAGCACAGAAGCCACTGAACTAGTGTGAGGGAGAGGTGAGCTGGGCTCATGGCTGTACTGGTGCTGAAAGACAGGTGCAGTGTGACCCCAACCCTTGGCTCACTTTTGGTAGAGCAGGGGCCAAAAAGCTATTCTGGAGTCAGAAAAGATCAGGAGGGAGCCTCCTAAGTAACTACTGGTTAAACAGAGTGACTATCCCTTAGCCATCTTCCACTACATTGAAAGACAGGCAACAGGCCCTCTCAGGTGGAAGCCTCCTATGGATCCAGCTACAGTCCTTGGCATTGGCATATGCCAGGCAGCCCTGCTCCAACTGAGCTGTGCCCTCAAGGCTCTGAGTTGCAGATTGGTGCCCAGGTGGCGCGCAGAACACTCTTATCATGCCACCTAGTGGACACAGCAGGAACTGTAGCCCACCTCCACTATAGACAGGATTCCTAGAGCCCAAGACACAGCCTGGCTACTTTCTTTTCTATACAACCTAAAGCAGGAAGCTCTGAGATACTGAATTTAAGTAAAACAACAGCAACAGAAACAAAAGAGGCCCTGGGAGGTGAATTTTCCAAAACCGGCCGCTAAGCGGCAGAGCCAGACTGGAAAACGCTCCTTACTCTGGACAATTTGCTTTTCCTACGTCTCACTACGAAGGAGGGTAGATGTCTCTCTGATCTACAATCACACACCACTGTCTTCCGTATGGAAGCCATTGTTCATGCGTTCATTTATGGACTACCAAGGTATGCAAGGCACCGTGGCAGGCCCCATGGATACAACGAAGGTAAGGATCCTTCCTGAGGGAGCCACTGGGGAGACAGACTATAAGTGAGCACACACAACTTCAGATGGCACAAGACGGGAGGCCTGGGGAGAGAATATTGGGTGTTGGAGAATCTCATTTAGATATGTGAAGGATAGCTGAGCTTGATCCCTAAAGGACAGAGGATCACAGTGCTCACATTTGGGGAAGGGGAACATTTTGTGAGGAAGCTCAGAAGTGGCAAGCCCCCTAGGATGGGTGACGGGCTGTTCTCCAGAACAATAGGGTGAGGGGGGTGGAAGGGAGGAGCATGCTCATGCAGACCCTAGAGGAAGAAAGGGCTGTGATTCCAGTAACAGGACACTGGGGGATGGCACAGGGGACTCATCTGGTTTGCGTGTCTTGTAGAAACTCTGAAGTGGTAGGGAGTTTGGGGCACAGTGGGGCCAGGTTGGCCAGACAGAGTCCGGGGTAGACATGGTTGTGGGTCCAGGAGGACTTTCAGAACTCAGTGAAGACCTTATGTGCCAGGGATTCCCTGTGTCCCCGGTACTTGTATCTGGGTGGGCTCTGCTGCTTCCACCGCTAAGGCAGAAGCCCGAAGCTGCAAGGATCATAGGCCTGGACGATAAATGATGCTCATTGGCTGTGACCTTGATCCCTTTCATGCTGGAGCCCCGAGCCACCACAGAAGAAGTCCAACGACTGCCATGCTGTGAGGAAACCCAGGAATATGTAGAAGATATTCTAGCCCACAGTCCCAACTGGAGACCTCTGCTGACGGTCTTGCTCCTGGCTACCTAGTCAGTCATCCTAGCCCTCAAGGCTAGTACACAGGGGCAGTGTGCACAGCGGCCTGTGTGTCACCGTGCCTGTGCCCTCTCTAGCTGCTAAGTCCATGCCATGTGCTTCCTTATCTCCCCCCCCCCCCCCCTCCTTTCTCACCCATGGAGACAGCATCAAGGTCCAGATGGTCTCCTCTAGAACATCTTTCTGATTCACCTTCTCTTCCCAATATGTGCCAGCATTACCTTAGAGGAGGAGTCGTGTGTCACACACATTGTGGATTTTTTTTTTTTTTTTTTTGGTTTTTCAAGACAGGGTTTTTCTGTGTAGCCCTGGCTGTCCTGGAACTCACTCTGTAGATCAGGCTGGCTTCGAACTCAGAAATTCACCTGTCTCTGCCTCCCAAGTGCTGGGATTAAAGGCATGCGCCACCACTGCCTGACTCATTGTGGAATGTTTACTACCTGGACAGTGGGGCAGATCCTGGGAACAGAGCAGGAAGTCAGAGCAAATACTTAGAATAGTGAGAGGAGTCGAGAACAATACAGGACTGAGGAACACATCAAGACAAACAAGCTGGATGAATGAAGCCAGTCTCTACCCTCTAAGAGCAATTCACTGGAGGACTGATTTAAGCATCAAGCCCAGAGGTGGCACAGCCGTATGCCAGCCTCTATTACTCAGAGCTCAGCATGTTAACTCAGCTAAACCCCTGATGGTGCCACGAGATAGGAACTGTTTTATTGTGAGCACCTTTTTCTTCTTCTTCTTCTCCTCCTCCTCCTCCTCCTTCCTCTTCCTCATCCTCATCATCACTCGGCGCCACCGCCACCATCACCACCGTCATCATCATTTTTACAGTATGAGCAATGTGAATCACAGAGGGATTAAATAAATAAATAAAATTAATTAAATAAAGTCCTAAGTTCCTACAGGACAAAACCTTGACATTTTTAGCTTTGGTATCAGCCATTGGACTTTTAAATATCCCATTTAATAACTGAAAGATTCTGTCACTGAAATGGAAAAGATCGTAGAGATACCAAGGTGGCTCCCTGTCAGCCAGGTTCGCTGATGTAAAATACCTGAACCAGATCGACTTGTAAGGCAGGACAGCGTGTTTATGCTCATTGTTTCAGAGAGCACAGAACATCGCGGTGGGAGCATGCAACAGAGGAGTCATCTCAGCTCACCGAGTCTGAGCGGATCTTGGGGCATGCCTGGGAGCGCAGAACCTGGGGGGGTGGAGGCAAGAGGACCTTGAGTTTGAGGGTTGCCTGAGTAGTACTCAGACCCCGTCTCAACCAAAACCAACCAACGAGAAAACCCTAAAGCCTTAACCATAATATCGCTTCCCTGCGAGAAGTCTCACTCACCTCCATCTCCATCCACAACTGCACAGGGCTCCAGTCACTACAGGACGGCGCCTTTCAGAAAACACCAGACTCTTTTCAGACGACTAAGCCTGGGTGAGATCCCAGCTCTACCACTCTTAGTTTTATGATCCAAGATGGGTTTTGGCTTGTGAAGAGTTCTCTGCGCTTATGATGTACAGGCCATCTAATCTTTGGGGTACTTGGATTCCCTCCACTACAGGGGGGAAATGGATTCAAAGACACAGAGCCACATAAGCTTTACTGCTTTGTGACTCGGTAGGACTCACCGTGGGAAGTTTATTTTCGGCAGGCATGCTGGGCCAGGATCTCTCTTCCCATTGGTTCATTCTATTTGGATCCGGGGAAGGAAAGAACACGGATCTTGACTTGGTGCCAATTCCATTTTCAGCCGAACTTCAAGCGTAGGCGGATCAGGTGCTCAGTTGTGCCTGTGCTTTGACGCCACCTGCTGGAGACAGGAGACAAGGTTGCTTACGGCCCAGGAGTCACGTTATGTTATGGACGGACATCCAAACTCCTCTACAGTCAGCTATTGCTGTCGGTGAGGGCTCTGGAAAGGTTTTGGAAACGCCATCACTCTGAGGGCGTTGGAAAGGAAATCACCTCTCTTTGCCTCTGTGTGGCTGTAAGCTTTGGATTGGCATGGTTCTCACTCCTTGAGTTGTTCAAAGGCCTGAGATACCTCAGCTGAGCACTTAAGGTGCCTGGAATACAGTGAGTGCTGTGCATTGTGGGAGCAAGTGGTGGAGCTAAGCTGTTCCCTTCATGCGAACCAGGAAGCAGGGGTCCCAACATCCTCATGTCCCTACTAGTAGGCCGAAGTTCCTTCCACGATGCTCTACTTCCTATACAGCATCTGACCGACAGCATCGCTGGCTGAGGGCAAAGCCTTCAAACAAACACATGGCCATTGTAGGGGACATCAAAATCCAAACGTAGGGTGTGAGGGTGTGGCTAAACCCACTTTCATGTTCTGGGTGTCCTGGGACAAAAGCAAACTGATGGCTTGCAAAGAATGCACTGCTGTTCTGCACTGCCTGGAGGAAGGCTCAAGGGCGTCTGACTAGAAAAGGGCTGGGATCGTGGGCTATCTTGTAGAATGCACGAAGATAGAAAGTGTAGTGGCCAAGGATGCCAAGCCAGGCTGGGAGCTGCCATTTGTCTTCAGCAGCTCAGTACTCTGCTGCGTCATGGACAGCTCCTAAGCCAGGCTGGGTGGTGCTGAGAGCTCTTGCTTATGTGTACCCTGGAGCTGCTGGCTTTAAACAGCACGAGAGCTGAGTGGTTAGGAAGGCTCGGGTTAAGGAGGCCTGAGCAAGGTTTCTCTGTGGAACAGTCCAGGCTGTTCTGGAACTCCATCTGTATAGGCCAGGCTGGCCTCGATCACAGAGATCCTCCTGCTGGGAGGATCCACCTCCCGAGTGCTGGGATCAAAGGGGTGTGCCATCACTGCCCGGCTTGCACATTTACTTCTAATGAAGGCCAGATGCTGCTTATGATCAAAAAGCCGTAAGTTAGTCTAAGAGGGGTAGGGGACAGCAACGAGACCAAGCAGGCTTCTGGCGAGCTGCGGAATTCTGGGCAAGCCCTTGTCTCCATATTCTGCTCCCGAGGAATGAAGAGCGTGAACTTACTACTACCTCATCCAGAAGCAAGAGTCAGCTCCCAGCGAGCTGTGAAAAGAGGCCTAAACCTGACCACTGAGCATTGAGCAACATGGAGGAAGCAGTCTTTCCTTCCTGGGGGTGGGGGGGTGGGTAGGGAGGGGTGGTAGGCTAGCAGCAAGACAAAGACCGATTCCTAGTTCCTATCCGATCCCTTCCTGTGTACCCACAGGACGAGTCTGAGGTTTTCCTGGTGAGGTTATTTTTGGAGGACGGCTGAGAAGCCACACATCCAGACAGAACATGTGGAGTCAGGGTCACCTGAGACTCCTCTGAGTGTCGGGCCACACTTCACCTCCCTGGCTACCAACCAGCTGGCTGTTTGGCAGAGAGTACTGCTCAGCTTCACTCTTGAGACCGTCTCTACCCTCAGCTTGTCATCTTATGGTCTGGTCTCTTTGTCTCTTCAGCATTCTCAGGTCAGGCCTGGACCTCCAGCCACATAACTCCCTCTGGGGACAAGGCCTAGGGCCCTTCCTCATAGGTGTTCCAGTCCCGCCCGGTGACACATTCTGAGTTAGACATACCTGGCTCATCTGGGGACAGGGAAGCCCACAGCTGTGGCTCTAGGGAAAGTGTCTCTGCAGGGGACCCTCACTAACTACTGCCATGCCTTCACTCAGCTGGCTCTCCGCCCTGTATTCTGGCATCACCAGGGCCATCTGCCACCTGGCTCCCCTCATGCATGCATATTCCCTGGAAGTATCCAGGGGTGGCTGGGATAATAGGGTGCTATATACTGTTAGCTCTATCGAGGCTTCTTTTCTCTGGAAGTGCGAACAGCTCTGTGGAGAAACTGCAGAGGTAGGAACACACATACCAGTTCCACTGTAGACTCACTGTGTGACTTTGAGCAGGCTAGCCTATCTCTCTTGGTCTTAGTTTCCCTGACTTTAATTATAGAGAAAAATGACTCCATTGTTATGAGGTTTAAATAACATAAAGCAAACACACTGGTCCCTGGACCTGGTCTCTAATCAATCACATAGGATGTCTCTAAGCAACCAAATCAATCAGATATGGGAGTAGGTCCTAGGCCTTGGGTATTATAACAACTGTCCCTGAGGTTCCAAGACAAAGCCACTAGTATGGAATACTTGTTCATAACCAGAATTCCGGAGGAGGTCAGCATGGATTTGAAGTCCAGCTCAGTTACATATTTATGGAGCCTCGGTTTACCCATCTGTAAGATGGGGATAAAAGTGCTTATTTCCCAGGGAAACTATGGGAATTAAAGGAAGTAGTAGATAGCAGGGCCCTCACAAACTGCCAGTGTTCCTAAGTGAGTCTCAGAAGAGCAGGCCTCTGTGTGGTTGCTTCACCAGAACACACAGCAAGAAGCTGTGCCTGCTTCATGGTTGGCGTGTCAAAAGATCTATATAAATGAACAAATGTAGTTGTTATTATTGTAGACAAAGATGTGATGAGTGTATTAGTCAGGGTTCTCTAGAGTCACAGAACGTATGGGATGTCTCTCTACATTAAGGGAATTTATTGTAATGACTTACAGTGCACGGTCCAACTAACCCAACAATGGGCAGCTGGGAACCGGAAGTATAGGAATCCAGTAGTTGCTCAGTCCGTGAGGCTAGTTGTTTCAGCTGGTCTTCCGTAGAAGCTGGAATCCTGAAGTAGGTTCCAACAGATGTGCTGGCAAGTAAGTGCAAGCAGGCAAAGAAGAGTGAGTCTTCCTTCTTACAATGTCTTTATGTAGGCCTCCAGCAGGTGTGGCTTAGGTTAAGGTGTGTACCACCACGCCTGGATCTGGAGCTTGTTTTGCCCCAGGCTGATCTTGAACTCCAAGATCTGCTCCCCTCAGTCTCCTGGGATTAAAGGCATGTACTACCTTGCCTGGGCCTAAACTTTTCATGACCAGTATGGCTCAAGATCTCCATGTCAAGATACAGGTCAGAAACCTGTGTCTTCCAGCCTCAAGGTCTGAATCACAGGTGTGCCCTCCATTTCTGGATTGTAGTTCATTCCTGATATAGTCAAGTTGACAACCAGGACTAGCCACCACAATGAGTAATCATGAGTTACCATGAAGAAAGCTTTTCTTTTGACTCTTTGTAAAAAATACGTTATCCAATATTCTTTGCAGGCAGAAGTAATGAGCATGCTCTGTCCAATGATAAGTAAATTGAAGCCCCTAGGTCTTTAGGTTTTGTTTGTTTGTTTGTGGTTCCTTTTCTTTCTCTTTCATTGACTGTTCAAGACAGTAGAACAAAATGGAACGGGAAGGCTTGCAGGGCATCCTGGCATGGGTGACTACCACAGCAGTTGACCCAACTCTTGTTTAGTTTTTTTTCCAAGTAAAAGAAAAATCCCTCTCAGCATTTGAGGGAGATTTTTTTTTTAATTAACATCCTTCCTTAGATTTCTGGGTAATACCTGAGCTCTGCCCAGGTTCCACTGGACCCAAATGCTCACAGGCAGAGAGGAAGTCTCTTCTCTACAAATATCCAAGTCGGAGCTGTAGCCCTGTGGATCTCCAGAGCACTCTGTACTTAGCACAGGCAAATGCAGGTTGGATCCTGTGCGGACTTCCCAGCAACAGCGTGACTATGAGCAAGCTTTGCTGTTCCCAACTGTAAAGTGGAACCAAGCCAACCAAGAGAAGGATCTGAACAAAGAACTCAGGAAGGGAAAAGCCAACAGGACTAGATGCTCCAATACCTCTAAATAACCCAGAACCAGGAAGAAATGTCCAAGAGAAGAGAAATCACCAGAGTTTGACATTAAGATCACACAACAGGAGATTGCTGTGTGGAGCCTGGGAGAGATCATGAGGTCCTTAATCTTACCCTACTTTACAACGTAACTAAGTGCTAAGACAGAACATGCAGTTTAAGAAAAAAAGGTTATTCCAAATTTCTTACCTCTCTTTACAGACTCAGAGAGATCTTGTAACAAATATATATTTGGCTAACACAACAAATGTAAACTTAGCAACCACTTCTGATTCAATTGTTTCTTTGTCTCTTGTTAAGTTCCAATGATTTTTAAATTTTATATATATAATTCATATATTATTGTATATGAATATCATAATATATTGTATATGATATATTGTATATGAATATCATATAATTATATATATTATTCATATGTATATTATTCATAGAACAAAGCTATTTTTCTGCTCCTTCCTCCCCCCCTCACTTTTCTTTCCCTCTACCCAGCCTTCCTTGCTTCCTGTTTTCTTTCTCCCTTCCTTCTTTCTCTCCAGACTTGGCTGTGATTCCTTGCCCTTCAGGTTGGTGGCACTTTGGAGTACAGCTTAAATTTTTTACATTTGCATTTAAGGGCCATGCAGTTATAGACTGCTCTCTCGTCCAGTGCTTGCCTTGGGTTTGATGCCCTGCACTGTAGACCGGGTGTAGTGTTACTTACCTCTAACCCCAGTGCACATGTAGGAGCAGTTCAGGGCCAGCCTCAGCCAGGTGTGCAGTGTTAGAGGAGCCTAGCACATGATCGTCTATCTTGAGAAGAAAAAAATGCTGCATTTTTATGACGTGACAGACATTTCCCCCCAAAATCATAAGTAGTTTGCAAGGTTTGAGTTGGGGCTGGAGAGTCAAAGCTATCTGTTCAAGGGTCCACAGCTAGCAAGGTTTGTGCCAAAGCCAGCTCCTTAACCTTCAATGGCAGGAGGTTCTCAACCTGAGGGCCACGATCCCCTGGGGGGTCCAACAGCCCTTTCATAGGGTAGAGATATCAGATAGTCTGCATATCACAGATTGCACTAAGATTCATAACAGTAGCAAAATTACAGTTATGAAGTAGCAACAAAATTATTTTATGGTTAGGGGTCACCATAACATGAAGAACATGGGTCGCCCATTGGGAAGGTTGAGAACCATTGCTTATGGATGCTCCTTATGCGGAGAAGGGATCTTGCTGTCTTGCTCCCCTGCTCTGTCCACATGGCCTAGCACACAGAAGGGCCTCCGTGTGTACTGTATGTGCTCACATGTGCACTGGTACTACATCGTTAGCAGTTGTACTCTGCAGGGGAGAACTTAACTCAGGGGTTCAAGGACTGGCCGACGCTCACCTAGTCGGGATGTGTGATCTTGTATGTGCAGATGCTCCCAGCTTGTCTCTGACCGCAGAAAACGCTGCCAGATCTCTCGTGTCATTTTAAACGCTACTGGGTGGCTGTGCAATAGCAGGAACACAAATGGGCTTCTTGAGGTGACAAAACAGGAAAGCGAGGCAATCCAAGTGGTGGCGAGCTGGGCCAGATACTTCTGGATATGGGTGGCATCAGCCCCAACCACACCAAGCAAAGTACTACCCCAGGAGGGTACACAGTTCGGAGGAGGAGGACGAGGAAAGAGGAAAGGAAGAGGAGGGAGTTAGTGGGCAGAGCCACCAGAGGAGGAAAAACAAATAGGTACGTGGGGCAGAGAGAAGGCCTCAGCTATGGGGGTGTAGCTGAAGGAGTGCATGGTGGCAGAGCCAGTAGAGTGGCACCCAATGAGTGCACGACATGAACTGGGAGGAGCCTATAGAATCCAATCTGTGGAGGGAAGGATTGGGTGGAGCTTAAGAAAACAGGGTGGAATGGTGGGAAGCGGAGGCAGAGGGGGTGGGGCTGGCAGAGGCTGAGGGAGTTGGGGGAGGGGTGGCATGCTCACACCATGTCTGGAGTGCCCTGTGGGCTACACCCTTTCTGGCCCTGGGCTCCTATGGGCAAGCTGGACCTCAGATGAGTCTTCTCCATGGGTGACCTCGGGTCTTTCCATTTATTTAATTATAGCCGTGGGAGGGAGGCATTGGACTTGGATGTGAGCCGCCTTCTCTGGTGGGGTCAGCTGATGAGTCCGCTGTTGCTGGTAGTGGGGATTTAATCCTGGAAGGGATTCTGGAGAATGTCTCTGTAGACTTAAAGATTTTGTCCCCCGTTTGTTCACAGGTTTTACTGGCACCTCCTTTGTAGGTTCTGTAGCTTGGAGGTCCAAAGAGGGAATGTGTGATGCAACTGCCACATTCTTGAGCATCTATTTTAGTTTATTATTTTAATTTGTAAAGCTGGGGATTGAGCCCAGGGGCTTGAGTATCCTAAGTAGGTAGCCAGGGTCTTTTAGCCTGGACAGAGGAGGGATCCTAAGTTGGGGAGGGGCCACCTCAGGAACCTCACTGTTGGCACCTGTGGTTGAGAAAAATGATGTGATTAATACCACCTGTTATGCTTGATGACGCGGCCTATAAGTCCTCCAAAACCCCTGAGGAGATGGGTGGGTGGGGTGGGGGCCTGTAGTTTGGTATTATTATAACATAATCTAATCTGTGCAGTGTACTCTTATTTTTAAGTAACAATTATTTTTTACTCATGCTTTATGCTAGGCGGTAAGGTTATAGAACTGAGCAAATTTCCACTCCAGTCCCAAGCTGCTCTCCCAAGCTCTGGTCCAAGAACGCAAACCAGGAACATAGGCACCAACACTGAGTCCATAGGCACTACCCTAATGTCCTCACCATGGCCGTGTTCCTTTGCTGATTTGTTCTAAACCTCACTTCTGAGCATGTTGTCAGCAGCGAGGGGACAGAGACAGGCTACACACTGTCACCCTGAAGAGCCTTAAGAGTTCTTCTGTCTTAGGAGCCTCCACTCAGGCTAAGCAGGGATTTGTGGCTTCGATGCCAAAAAGAGTTTCAGGCACAGGCAGTTGGAAGCAGCGTTGAAGATCTCTTTAGACATCCGAGTCCGAGGCTGGGATGTGAAGGGTAAGGGGAGAAGTACTCAAAAAGAAAGATTCGCTGAGTGAGTCTCACCTCAAGGGAGTCTCACCGTGAATTGTCCGAGCATTAACCATGTGTACATGTGGCTCTCAAGGGACAGCTCAGAAGATTGCTAAGAAGCTACCCTCCCCCTTTTCTTTTTCGTTTGACAACTGAGGTTACTGTGAGGCTACAGGGGTGTCTCAGTTGGAACTATAACTTGATCAGATAAAACTAGATGCCATTAAAGTTGTTTATTATTGTTGTTGTTGTTATTGTTATTATTATTATTATTATTATTATTATTATTATTATTATTATTATTATTCATGCCCTTTCCTCGTAGAATTAGGTTTCTGGTGGATTCCCAGAAGGTTCCAGAAGAGAGAGAACTGGTTATTAATTGTGAAGGAATTCTTGTTACTGTTTTGTTGTTGTTCTTTGGGTTTCTTATTTTGTTTTGTTTTTCCTGGTGAGAGGCTTTAGCCAGACTCCTTGGTGTTATGGTTAGCTTTAGCTGTCACCTTGACAGCAAGTTCCCAGAAAAGAGGGAACCACAGCTGAAGAATTGCCGTGATCAGATTGGCCTGTGGCCATGACGGTGAAGTGTTTTCTTAATTCCTATTCCATGTGGGAAGGCCCAGGTGCTATCCCTATGCAGGCAGACCTGGGCTGTTTAAGAATGCAAACAGTGAACAAAGGCACAAACAAAGCTGCCTCCATGGGCGTCCACTCTAAGGAGCCAGCCCATAAGAGCAAGCCAGTGGGCGGCTGTCTTCCTTGGATTCTGCCTCAGTGACTGCTTATGCTCCTGCCCTGGCTTCTCTCATCGATGGACTGTAACCCATGGCCAAATAAACCCCTCCCTCCCCGCATTGTTTTTGGTCAGGGTATTTATCACAGCAACAGAAAGCAAACACCAGGGTTTCTCGCTTTTCTCATAATAATTTCTCCATAACTTCCCTGTCTTCTAACTCTGTCCTGACCGAAAGGGTGTCTAACCAGGATATTACCACAATGCTGTCTGGGATGTGTAGATAGGCTCATTCTGTAAAGTCTTTGAAGTCACTAATCCCCGCTCTGCTACTATACTGCCTATTGACTAGAGGTTTGCTTGTTTTTTGTTTTTGTTTTTGTTTTTTTAAAAAGACAGACATGCAGCTGGGTGGTGTTGGTTCACACCTTTAATTCCAGCACTGGGGAACATGAGGCAGGTGGATCTCTTGAGTTAGAGACCAGCCTGGTCTACACAGTTCCAAGACAGTCTGGTCTACACAGTGAGTTTCAGGACAGCCACAGCTACACCAGAGAAACCATCTCTCAAACAGCAACACCATCAACAATAATAATAAAAATTTAAAAATTTAAATTAAAAATAAAAAAAAGATACCCAACTTAGAGTTAAATAGTGGTTTGTAAAGACTGGATATTATAAACAAACAAACAAACAAACAAAACTGGGCAGTGGTGGTGCACGCCTTTAATCCCAGCACTTGGCAGGCAGAGGCAGGTGGATTTCTGAGTTCGAGGCCAACCTGGTCTACAGAGGGAGTTCCAGGACAGCCAGGGCTATACAGAGAAACCCTGTTTCCAAAAACCAAAATAAATAAATAAACAAACAAACAGGATATTAAATATTAGAGAAGAGTAGGGTAAAAGGAAAAGAGGGATTGTTGGTGTGACCCATTCTCCTCATGTGAAATACTTCAGTTAACACTGCTAACCAGAGTTAATACCTGCTGATAAATACAAGGGTAGAACTGGGGAGTCTCTCCTACTCCTGCAGGCCAGTGTGTGTTTGGGCATTCCTTCAAGACTTGGGGTAGGACGGCTAAAACCTTGTGATAGACTCCTGCCTATTCGAACTGTCATTACCAGCCACAGTCTTTCTTATCAAAGTGTCCAGTATGCCCACCTGTCACCTCAAGAGGCTGCGAGAGCATATCATTGTCACTACTGTGTTTGCAGTCACAGAGAAAAGCATACTGGGTAACATAAGTAAAACAGATGGCCTCTGAAGTTTTCTCAGGGAATTCCAGAAAGACTTCATGACAGCTCTCTGGATGGAGCTTTGGAAGTCTTTCAGCCTGGTTCCCCTCCTGAGGCTATAGGTGTGGGTGATTGCTGGCACCTAGTTTTTCAAGGTACCATGTAGGTCAGGGAGGGAGGTTCTAAGAATGGAACTATTTAAACACTGGAGGGCATGGTTTCATTAGCAAATCAGGATTAGCCATTTCTGGGGTTTAATAGGAATCGTTTTGTGTGTTACTGAACAGTTAACTTTTTTTTTTTTTTTTTTTTTTTTAAAGCCTGGATTTTTAGGCTAAGGGGCTAGAAAGAAAAAGGGAAACACAAGAAAAATAAGAACAGGCTCAGGCTCAGGCTCTGCCATTCTCTGTGGCAGAATGCTTGCATAGCCTGCATGAGGCCCTTGCTTCAGTATCCAGTAATGCAAAAGTGGAAAAGGGAAGGAAATGAATGAATGAATGAATGAATGAATGAATAAATAAATAAGAACTGAATAAAAGGTATCATGTGGAGGTCTGATGTGGTGGTTTGTGCCTGTGATCCCAGCACATGGGAAGCTAAGGCAGGGGCATTGCCTCATACTCCTCGTGCTCCTGACTACTAGTCTTTGTATTTCTCTCATGCTTTCAGTTTGGAATTCTATTGTATAAAAGAGTGTACTGGCAGGTTTTGTGTCAACTTGACACAAGCTGGAGTTATCACGAGAAAGGAGTTTCAGTTGAGAAAATGCCTCCATGAGATCCAGCTGTAAGGCATTTGCTCAATTAGTGATCAAGGGGGAGGGCCCCTTGTGGGTGGTACCATCTGTGGGCTGGTAGTCTTGGGCTCTATAAGAGAGCAAGCTGAGCAAGCCAGGGGGAGCAAGCCAGTAAGTTACATCCCTCCATGGCCTCTGCGTCAGCTCCTGCTTCCTGATCTGCTTGTGTTCCAGTCCTGACTTTCTCTGGTGATGAACAGCAACGTGGAAGTGTAAGCTCAATAAGCCCTTTCCTCCCTAACTTGCTTCTTGGTCATGATGTTTGTGCAGGAATAGAAACTCTAAGACAAAGAGGTTCTTTTTTCCACTTCATCTTTTAGAGAAAGATTTATTTATTTTTATTTTTGAGTGTTTCATCTACATGTATGTCTTGCACCATGTGCATGCAATGCCCATGGGAGCCAGAGGAGGGCACTAGATCCATTGGAACAGGAGTTACAGGTGGCTGTGAGCTGCCATGTTGAGTGCTTGGAACCAAACCTGAGTCTTCTTGAAGAGCAGGAAGCGCTCTTAACCACTGTGCTGTCTCTCTAGACCCCACTTGATTATTAAACTACTGAATTATATTAAGTGTGGAGTTACAGGTATTTATTTTATTTCATGGCATCATTTTTTCCCTTATCATTTGATCTGTCTTTCATATGGTTCCTGCTTTGACCACTGTGGCTATGTGTTGGTTCACAATTTGTATGTGTGTTTGTGTGTGTGTGTCTGTGTGTGTGTGTGATCTGGGGTCATCTTTGTGTGCACGCCTGTGTGTGAGTGTGTGTGTGATGTGTGTGCATGCTTGTGTGTGCTGGAGTGTGGAGGTACACACATGCATGTGTGCTGATCACGTTCCCAGAGGACAGGATATTCAGGCCTCACATAAAATCATTAACCCATTTCAGCTAATATTTAGCTGTGAGCTAAGCTTGATTATTCTGCCACTGTCCTCTGGACCATTTGTTCACAATAGTGTCCTTTCCCTGCTGTGCGTCCTTGTCAAAGGTCAGCTGAGCATGTATGTCTGTATTTGTTAGGTTTTGATTAGCGTAAGTGTGTGTTTAATTATTTAAGAGCCACAATGCTCCAGTTGTTATAGCTTTGGGGTATATTTTGAAATCTGGAAGCTTAATGCACGTCTTTGTTCTGTCCCAAGATTACCTTGCCCATTGAGGGCCATTTTAGTTCATTTGGACTCTTATCTGTGGAGATCGAAGACTGGATAGTTCGTAAAGAGTAGAAATGTATTTTCTCCTTAGTTTTCGACTTTGGGAATTTCAAGACTAAAGGCACTGACATCTGATGAGGGTCCTGATATGTGAAACCTGAGTCTGATTCACACAGGAAGAGCCCTCATTGGTGAATAATTTCTTTTCCTCCTCCTTCCCCTTTCCCCTCTCTTCTCTCTCCTTCTCCCTCCCCAGCCCCCTCTCCCACTCCTGCTCCCCCTCTCTCCTCCCCCTCTTCTTTCCCCCATTCTCTCTCTCCCCCCCACTTCCCCCTCTTCTTCCTCTTCCTTTCTCCCCTCCCACCCACCCCTCCCTCTCCTCCCCTCTCTCCTCCTCTTCCTTCTTCCTTTTCTTCTTGAGACAGGGTCTCATTTAGCCTAGGTTGACCTTGAACTCACTGTGTAGCTAAATCTGGTCTTGAATCCCTGCTCTTTCTGACTCTACCTCCCAAGTGCTGGGTTTACAGATGTGCCCCATCATACTTGGTGCCAGATTGTTTCTCAAATGTGTTACCTCTTAATAATACTCTCGGGCTAGCAGCACCTGAACTTAGCAGGACACCCTCAAATAAAGGCAGGATCTTTTTAGGGCTCTAAATGGATTTTAGGATTTTCAAATACATTTCTGTTAAAAAGGGCATCTAGATTTTGATAGGGTTTTTAGTCTGTAGATCATAGGGTATAGGTCATAGCATATAGAATTTTGATTCATAATAGTAATCATAATAATTCATGATAATAATTTAAATACCTAGTTATTGAACTATAGGTCACCATGACTAGTGACATATTAAAAAGGTTGTAAATTCTCATATATAATATGTAAGCTATTCTATGCTGTAATGACTGAGTCTTCCTTCTGACCACTAGAATTATTAGTAACTTTTATTATTTCAGAATGGCATTAAGTTTCAATTGTAAACTATATATTTTCTGGTGCATATTGCCAAAATTAGGTTTACTGGAGAAAAACTTTCATTGGCTATGCTTTTATCTAGCCCAGAGATCATGCATGGTGTGCCATGATTGTTTACCCTGAAGTCAATGTGCTAGTCCTTGTGAAATAAGCTTGCTCATCACAGAATGATCAAATATTTACTGTTGACCCTGCGTGGTTTTCAAAAAGTTAATTATACGCTGCTCAGTACTGATGAACACCAAAGGACTGATTGTGGCATAGCTATTGGACACAAACATCTGGACACAGTGATGGGCTGGGTCATTATTCCACATAACTCTTGAGGAGGAGACAATGGAGTCCAGACAGTACATGACCAAAAAGAAACTCAGTAGCAACAGAATGTTCCGGATGGCCCTCTGCTCTGGAGATGCTTTGCAGGAAATGCTGGTACTGTGAAGGTACTGACACTGCCTTTTATGTCTGCACAAGATAGTCACCATGTATACACTTGAAAGCACCATGAGCCCTACAAGAGAGGCATCCCGGAAGACAGCCAGTATAGAAAGCAAGTGTCTCATGATGTCACTAAAGACCCAGAGAGAACAGGATTTAGTGACCAGTATAAGAACGTGTGAGGTCACATTGTGGGTGGCAACAATGGAGTTTGGGAAAACATTAATGGATATGTGGAAGGCCCACAGGGAAAGAAAGCAGCACATGTTGTGCTGGAAGGAATTAGGTTTGACCTTTGCCAAACAGGAACTTCTGGGGCTGAGGATAATGACCTGGAGGATGCTCAGATGACATGTAGCACAAATGGAGATGCTCCTCATCAGCCTGTACAAGGAGATCACTGATTTACAAGTGAAGCCATCCCAAAACCCCTGGGGCCCCAAAATGTCTGTAGCCATGACAGCCATGACCAGCAGCATCACAATGTGACTTAGAGCCAAGACACCAATGATCACGTTGATGGGCTTGTGCCTGAGTTCCTGAAAGAACGAGACTACATGGAAGAGCAGGAGGATGGTATTGGCTGAGATCCCAAAGGCAATTTCAGAAAAAAAAGCATTTCTTATGCCATTGTCGTTGTACACTAGGTTGTTTTTGTTCATTTTATGGGGGAAAGAAACACACAGGGCACATCTGAAAGCAACATAAGAAAAACCAGTTATTACCCATTACTGTCATTCATCTCAGCCATCGAGGACTGGATGGATCATGGTTTACTCTGTTCGGTCTCCTCATGTTCTCCAGAAACTATCCCCACTCTCTCTCTCTCTCTCCTCCCATCACTTTCTAGTCATGGCTGGATTCTGTATCCTAATGCTAGTGCCCACAGTTCATGTACTTCCCTATATAATAAAAATTGGCAAGTAGTAGAGCAGATCTTACCTGAATAACACTTTTTAACTTTTTATTTAGTTTTTTTAGGGCAGGGGCAATGTCTTACTTGGTTTTAACTCTCTTCCTCCTACTTTCCTTTCAAGACAGGGTTTCATGTTGTACTGGCTAGCCTTGAAGACACTATGTAGCTAAGGATGATCTTGAATTTCTAATCCTCTAATCCCCCATGGAATTACAGGTATGTAACATTATGGTTTGTTTGGTGCCGGGGATCCAACCCAGGGCACTATGCATGTGAGGTGAGCCCTCTACCATCTGAGCTCTACCCTTAACTCCTGGGTCTGCTCGTCTTGATTTGCGTGTTTCAGTACAAAGTAACAGTTGTATCTTTTCTGTAGACTTAAATGAGGAAGTAGCGTAGAAATGGAAATGAGGTCTTCAAAGCTGAGTGTCAATGTATCAGATAACCATATAGGTACATTATCAGTATTAACATTATTGCTATTAGTATCAGTATTAATTCTATTCTAGCTGATTTATTACCAGACCAAATCTTGATACATCAACGGAGAGAAAATGATCTTAAGCAGCTTATAACTCCAAGGTCCAGTTATTTTGTCTATAAAATATGCACAGTCATGATTTAGAGAGTAGAAATCTATTTTTTTTTTTAAAGATTTTTTAAAAATTTATTTTATGTATATGAGTACACTGTAGCTGTCACACCAGGAGAGGGCATCGGATCCCATTACAGATGGTTGTGAGCCACTATGTGTTTGCTGAGAATTGAACTCAGGACCTCTGGAAGAACAGTCAGTGCTCTTAACCACTGAGCCATCTCTCCAGCCTGAGAGTAGAAATCTTAGATGAGAAAAAGGTGAGCTATTCATACCAAGCTTGAGAGTGTTTCTGGTCTGTAATGATGTCTACAAAAAAGCAGCGATTGCTTTGTCTTATTGTGCAGTTTCTCAACGCATGTAACAGGATATGTATTACAGTTCTTTTAATAGTTGATCAATTCAGTCTTGGCTAAAAGATACGAAAGTTAGCAAAAGCTTAGAATGGAATAGTCTCTGATAGAATTCTAGATTTTTCCACTCTAACTTCCCAAGGATGGGTATGGATTTCACATGGGTTTTGTTGTTGTTGTTTTGTTTTTAAATCATCATGCCAGAATGACTAGTCCATTTGAACACGATCCAGCTATTAACTGGTAGAAACACATCTCTTCAGGTATGTGAAGTCGTACATTATTTCTTGGCTCTTTAGACCACACATTTTGTAATATAGTACACTAACAGGATATAAAATTGTTAAAGACGCTTCTTTTTTTTAAATGCTCTTATTTTAAATCATGTGCACGTGTCTGTGGGTGTCTGCAGGTGTGTGCCTGTGAGTGCAGGTCTCTGCTGAGGCCAGAAGAAGGTCAGCATCCTGGATCTGGTCCATGGACTCCTGATGTGGGCATTAGGGACAGAACATGGATCCTCTGTAACTCCTTATGTACGCTTAAATATTGAGCCATCTCTCTGGCCCCAAGGTTTTTGGTCTTTGTTTTGTTGGCAGTGAAGAGTTTTATTGGGGGTCGGGGGGCTGCAAAAAACCCGTAGCCTGATACCCACCCACAAGCTGGGTGCTCATAGGGCAGGAAGGGAGCAGGCAGAGGAGCTTATAGGTCCAAGATTGGCTGTTGTTAGGAGTGACCACGGAATGGCAAGTGTTGGTGAGCAGGAAGATGTTAGATGCGGGTAAACCTCTTATGCCATCCATTACTGGGGGGTCTGCAGCAGCCCCAAGATATTTTCAGTTTACTCTTTTTTATTAAAAATATTTTTTATAAATATATTCTGATTATAATTTTCCCTCCCCCAACTCTGTCAAGGTCCTCCCCACCTCCCTACCCATCCAAATCCAAACCTCCTTTCTTTCTCTCTTTAGAAAACAGGCAAATAATAATAATAATAATAATAATAATAATAATAATAATAGCAAAACAAAAAACAAAAACAAAGGACAAAAGCCACAAGAAACACACTACACACAGACCATTAAAACACTAGACTAATAATATAAAAAATACCCAAACAAAGCAATATGAGACAAAAAAAAAATCTACAAAAATACTGTTGAGTTCATTTTGTGTTGGCTATCTATTGCTGGGTATGGGCCTGCCCTTAAGTGTGGTTTGTATACCCAGCAAGACTCCATTAGGGAAAACTAATTTTTCTTTGTAAGCAGTTAACAATTGCAGATAGCTTCTTGGTTGGGGATGGAAGCTTCTGTCTACTCTCCTCTCTCAGAGCTGGGGCTCCATCTGACTTAGACCTTGGCAGGCCCTGTGAATCTCTGTGTTAACTCTGTTGTGACTGGAAGACATCTTCTATTGAGTACTAAATAAGACAAATGACATAATTTGGTACATTTAGAAGCATCCACCTATATCTGTACCCCTGAAATATGAGGAGAGGCAGCAGAAAATATATCCCCAATTGTCCAAATTTTCTGTTGGACCCACACCACCATCCTTGTTTAATATTTATATGTATTATAAAATGTGCTGTGTCATGATTTCTAATACATTATTCTATTAGCAAATAGATTCTGGAGGATGTGACCTCTTTATGAACACAAACTATAAAGATCTTGTTAGTGTCTTCTTTTCCACCATGCCTCCCTCCTGTACTCAACATCTGCCTTTCTTAGCTTGGTCTAGAAGATCAGGGGCAGAAAGAAGCTCTCTAGCATCTGCAGAAAAAAGACCTCCTAAACATGGCTCTAGGATCTGTGGCTATAGAGACAGCATCCGGCTCATTTTATGTACCAAGCTTAAACATTGCATTTTTGGGGGGCTGGAGCGATGGGTCAGCTGTCAAAGGCACTGGCTTCTTTTCCAGAGGACCTGGGTTTGATTCCCAGAACCCACATAGGGGCTAACAACCACTGTACTTATAGTTACAGGGTATTGAATGTCCTCTTCTGTGCTCTGCAGGCCAGGCTTACTTGTGGATCACAGACACAGATATGAATCACAAGGAAAATAAAAAGATTTTAGAATCAGGTCACATCAGACAGGACTATCTTGGGGAAAAGGAAGGAGAACCCCCGTAAATAAATAAGGAAAGAAAACACACAGAAATACTAAAGAGACACGTGAGCTGGTTAGTGAGGTCTGCAAAACCTTCGGAGGAAGAGCAACAGAGTTAAGATCCGTTATCACACAGACCATAGAAGCAGGCTTTCCAAGCATCTGTGTTTTGCCTTTATGGATTTGATGGAAAGAAAATCCCGTGACATGAGATATCTCCAAATGGTCCCCAAATAGTGATAATGTTTAAGTCATTGTACTAAGCCCACTGGTCAGGGGAGGGCCAGAGAGTGTACGGGAGAGACAGACCCCGGTGAGTGTGGGCACTCATTACCTTGTGGGCAGTCATATTAAGAGAGCAGGTCTGGAGGATCCATGTATTCTTTCATGTACAGCATAAGCAAAAGCTTCTAAGCATCTTAAAATTGGATGAGATATAAATGATATTCATGCCCTGGACCAAGCAGGACATGAGCATCCTTACATACATGGAAGAACATGCTTTTATCTGCCCTTGTTCACAGCTCAACTTGACCAACATTGTCCTCATTACCATTTACAAAGTCAAAATGGACCAAAGGTTCTGGGACATGAAACTGACCCTGCTTCATGCAGGAGAGTTTGAATAGAGGCTATACTGGGTAGCATCTTTTACTATGGGGCACAATTCTAGCTGGGAAAGTTCTAGCACGGGAGAAAAGGCTGGTGAGGGAAGAGAAGAGCATTGCACTGTGAGACTGTAAAATTTGTGAGACTGTGGAAATTTTTAAAAAAACTGCTGCCTTCCTTGAGAACCTAAACTCCTGACCTTGGGGGGTTGCCAGATGTTCTGAACGCTCAGACATTCCTAAGAAGAGCCCTCTCTAAAGGCTCCAAGGACAGCCTGCTATCACCCCAAGACACCTGGCAGGAGCCAATTAAACTCCACCACTAATGGAAAGCTCCTAACCCTCAGTTCCCCCACCCCGCTTGTGGTTTTTGAGCTTAAAAGCTGAGCATTTCTGCTGTTCAGGGCTCCACATGACTCTCCTGCGTGAGGACAGTGTTGAGCCCCAGCGTGCGTTGGTATCCCGAATAAAGCCTTGTGCTAATTGCATCAAGCCCTGCGTCTTGGACGGTCATTGGGGTTGCGCATCGCCCGTGGGGGCCCAACAGCACAACTGACATCATAAACGTGTGTCCTACCACTTAGTAAGTGTCAAACGTGAGTACAGAGTGTATGCAATGGATGTGTGAGAGTGGCAGGAAAAGCTACAGGAATGTGGTGAACAAAAGCCCGGAGACTATCTGGGCGAATGAACAGCAGCTATTGTGAAAAACAGCTAACATACTACGAATTGCTTTTGTAAAATAGCAAAGCTCAGTGCTCACACCGGCAGCTGGAACGCTTACCATATTTCACATCTCTACTGAGCAAAAGCCAGGGGAACAAAGAAACAGGAAGCCGCAGAGGATTGCTGCCTCAGAGACCCAAAGCTGTCATTACTGGGACACAAAAACATCCTGCAGGAGTGTGGTTCCCCATCAGCACAACAGAGACTGGAGTTAAGCCAGCTCGCTCGCCGAGCAGATTTAATTTTCCTGTCTCACCAAACTCCTGAACCTTAGGAGCAACTGAAGAAATATGTTTATGGTAAATTTCCCCAATGGTACACATGAGGGCCGAATCCTGAATTTAAAAGAAAGAGGCAGAATTGGCTTCAGCTGCCCCACAGTTTCCTCTAAACAAAATGAATTTTATGAATGCCCACTAGTAGAGAAATGGGCAGGGGTATTGTGTAGATGAATCACACGCAGAAAAATAGGATTAACAGTCACAGATATTTTGTATCCTCAGCTCTTGGAAATTACATTCCTAGGTGGGTGTTTTGGAGCCAATAAAAAGGAAACAAACACATTTATTAATATATACTGGAAAATGTCATCTGTACTCAGATTGGACACTTCCTGAGTGGTAGGATGCACATTTATGAACTACTACCATTAATTTGTATTTTGTGAAAGTCAAATTATGGCCGTTTTCCCTGAGGACTTGTGGATATTTTTAAGTAATGTGAAATTGTGGTGACTGAGGAAGTGTTTTCACTGCACACTTTTTTCCCCATAAATTTAAAGTATGTAATACTATTGTCTTAAACGGTCTGGCTTCATCCAGTCACAGTTCTATTGTATTTATGTACATCAGAGGTAAACAGAAAGCACTTAATAAACATGTGTCAGAGCTTACCTCTTCCCGCTTCTGTGCAGAAGAAGCAGCGTCTAAGTCAGTAGAGCATAATGCCACTTGGGTATTGATGTAGTTACATTATTTGGAAAACAAATGATAGAATTATTTCTTAGGGCACAAAGTTGACTTTCCAAGTTTCGATGAAAAGACATCTTTATCCTAAAAACGTATTTCTCTCACTGAGCATCTTGGCTGGTGGGAGGTGGGTGTCTAATCCCAGGCTACCAAAAACCTCACTTGGAAATCCAGTTTGGTTCCTTGTATGACTGCTAAGAACCAACCTACTCACCAATGGATTTTACGCCTACGGACTGAAGACACGCTTACCCAAGCAGAGGTGTGGGGAGACCGCAGCAGAGCATCTGAGATCTAGCATGTTAAATAAGTTTAGCTAAGTTCTCTGCAGGTCTGTAATTTTAATGTCCATAGTAAGGAGACAAGATCTCACTGGGGAGCAAAGAACAGCGGTGTCCCCAAAGAAACATTTTGTCTCTTAATTATACTTTATTGTCTCCTGCATAATAGTAATCTGAGGAGAGCTGTGCACAAAACTTTTTTCTTAAGTATCAGTGACACATGTGGATGAGGAATGAGAAGGGTCACAGTCTTGCAGATGACACCAATGTCTTCCGTTTTCACATCAAGATTATCTATTTTGTGCTTTGTCATCCCTCTCCTCTTCAATCAGAACATCACCTTCTCCAGCTCAATTCTGACTTGGAGAACTTGGTTTCCAGATAGGATTGTTATTGTTTTTTATGGTTTCCAGACACTCAGTTTTATGTTTCAAAATGTAATGTGTTTAAAAGTAAAATTTACAAAGAAATAAAATTTAGAAAATAGAGACACTGGAAGTTGGGCTTGAGGCGGTCACAGGCAGACTGAGCACAATGTGAGCTGCACAACCTGAGCTGGAGAGGAGCGGAGGGAGGAGACTGAAGGGCCGTCCCTCATCTTCACTAATGGATTCAGCAAGAGGCTTAAACCTCCCCTGGAAATAATACAGAACTAGGTTCTGTCCTACAAAGTAGTTTGTGCAAAATTATGAAAAAATGGGGCCTTTTGATGTGCCAGGTATTGAATTAGAAGACATTGTGTTAAAGCAACTGTTATGAATTTCTCAAAGGTTGTAACAGATAGGATGGATGAAAGGCCATGTGTGTCTTCAGAGGAATGGAAACTTAAATGAAACCAATAAAAATACATAACAATGATGAAAATAATATCCAGCCAATACTTTTATGTGCACGAACTTGGGAACATTAGAAAAGGTGGGAAAAAGGTATAACCAGATTCCTGACAGAGAGTCTACATAGGTTAGGTGCATTTAAGAAGAAAGGAAAAAAAAAACCCTTTCCATGTAAAAAATACAAATTTAAAATAGTAAAAAGCCAGACATGGTAGCATTCACCTTTAATCCTAGCACTTGGAAGGCAGAGGCAGGTGGATCTCTGAGTTTGAGGCCAGCCTGGTCTACAGAGTGACTTCCAGGCCAACCAGGGCTATGTAGAGACCTTTTCTCAAACAAAAAACAAAACAAAAAACAAAACCCAAAAAGTCAACAACAAGAACAAAACCCAAGTGGTTAAATAAACATTGTAACATTCATCTACAGTGAAGAATAAAAAGAGTAACGAAGGACTTAGAAAAAATGATGCTCTAGGCATTTCCACCCTTATTTGATGGTTAACAGTATCAACTTAGAGGATCTAAAATTACCTAGGAGACAAGTCTCAGGCCTGTCTGTGAACAGGCTGTTATATTGGGTTAACTGAGGTAGAAAGATCCACCGTAACTGAGTGGCACCATTCCATGGGCTGGAGCTCTAGAATGCATAACAAGGAGCTGAATACCAGTGTTCTTTTTTGTGTGTGTGCTTCCTAAATACAGATGAAACATGACCAGCTGCCTCACGGTCCTGCCACCGTTCTGTCTTTGCCACTGGACTCTGTCCTCCAACCGTGAAGCAAAATAAACCTTTATTTGTTGTTGTCAGGTATTTGTTGTAACAAGAGAATTTCAAACAGAAAATTGACTCAGAAGTGGAATTATTGTGTATAGCCTTTGGATCTAGTTTCTTGGAGTAATATGGGAAAAATTCAGCTAGAGCCACCTGAACTCTTATAGAAGTGCTTATGATAATCTTATCGTCAACTTCAGAAGATATAGAATTATTATGGAAATGAATTTCTGGGCACATCTGTGGGGAGTTTCTGGATTAGGTTAGGTGCAATGGGAAGGCCCACTCTCAATGTGGGGTCACACCTTTCCCTGAGTTGTGGTCCTGGACAAACCGACTAGCACCCACTATTCTCTGCTTCTTCACTGTAGATCACTGTGACCAGCTACCTCAGGCTCCTGCTACCACAATTTCCTTATCACCGTAGGCCATGCCCCCAAACTATGAGGCAAAATGGAGCCCTTTGCTCTGAGGTATCTCAGTACATCAACAGGAAATGTAACTTCTTTCTTTTAATGTTCCGAGTTCTTAAATATCCTGGATATTACTCCCCTGCTGATAAATAGCTGGAAACTTTCTTCTTTTCTTTCATAATTAACATAACAATAACTGTATTAAGCTCTGTTGTTTCAAAGTTCTATAACATTTGGTTATATCAATTTTTCTATTAATTCATTGATTTCTTTTCTCTTTTTTCCTTTTCCTTCCTTCCTTCCTCCCTTCCTTTATTTCCTTCTGGTTTTTGAAACGGGTTTCTCTACACAGCCCCGGCTGTCCTGGAACTCACTCTGTAGACCAGGCTGGCCTCAGATTCACAGGGATCCACCTGCCTCTGCCTCTTGAGTTCTGACATTAAAGGTGTGCCCCCATACCTTGCTATTTCATTGATTTCGATTTTAACTTTGCTATTTTCCAATCTATAAATGTTTTTGATTTTTCACATTATTATTTCATAAAGAATTTCCCTTCTTATAAAGCTTTTGTCTGCTTTTAACTTTATATTAATTCTGCTTTAAGAATTCTATGAACAGAATGAATTAGAACCTTCCTTCTGTTCTACTTCTGGAAGATTGTGGCAAGGTGATGTCATTTCTTTCTTATGTTTTGAAGACTCTATAGCATTTCCTTCTAGTCCTGGATATTTATGGAGTATTAATCTTTTGATTAAATATGTTTAGCAGTGATAGGCTCAGTCTCTTCATTACTCTTGTGTGTCTTTTGGTAATTTGTATTTTTCAGGGAATTAGTTCACACTTAACTATAGTGATCAGATTGTAGACTGATATATGCAATGCTCCTTTTTTTTAAAAAAAAATTGAAAAACATTACTGTCCATGGTGACCATGATAATGATCTTCTTTTTCATTTCTGTTAAAAGGTTTGTTTCAAAGAATTATCTTTAGGAGTTGCTGCCTTTCTGTAGTAATTTGTTTTCAGTGTCATTGATTGCTGTTTTAATTTTATTTTTCTGTCTGATGTCAGGTTTAATTACATGTCTTTGGTATTCTAAAGTAGAAGGCAGCTCAGAGAAGTGACTTTTGTACAGTTTTCATTTATGTGAATTATAGTCTGTGGATTTCTCTAGTGTTTTTGCTGCATTCTTAAATTCCCCTAATTTGTAATTTTTTTCACTGGCTCAGAATTATTTTTATTTTTTCTTGAGTTATTTTCTTTGGTATATAAACTCTTTAGAAATGCTTGACTTAAATTCTATGCATTTGGAAACTTTTCAGGTTTTTTTGTTTTTCTGTTACTGATTTTACTTTTATCCCACTGTGGTCTAAGAGGTCTTTGGCCACATCTCTATTATTATAATTTGTTAAAGCTGGTTTTATGACTTCAAAATGTGGTCTGGCTTGGTGAATGTTCCAGGTGATCCTGAAAAGCATGCACTCTGTGTTTGGTGATGAAATATTCCAACATGATAATTAGATCTATTTGGTTGATGGTATTTCTTAGTTCAAATATGCCCATACCGAGTACCTGCCTGCTGGGTAATAATTTCAACGGGTTGGTTGTATACCAGGGTTTTTACCAAGTGTTCACCATGATGACTGGAGGAAACAAAACTTCTAATTTGGGCAAGGCAGTGACACCAGGTAGATGTATGCTCAGGGGAAAAGTAACAATTTAGAAATATACCAAGAGAATTGTCTATAACTAAAGTCTACCCTTCATTGTAAGTCACATAACCTAAGCAGAATTGTGTTGGGGGAAATGAGAGTTAATTAAAACCAGCCTCGATAGTTTACTTTTGTCTTATTGAAGAGGAAAAAAAAGTGTCTTTTAAACAAATGTGAAGGCAAATACCTAGGGAGTCGGGGCCAGTAAAATCAGAGAATTAGTCATAAGATCTTGAGAGTGTGTCTCTGTCCTGGCGCCTTACAAACACCACAGCAGAGCTGTAGTCTAATTCTGTGCATTAGAGCTAAGACAGCTCTGAGGTACACTTTGTACTGAAGACATTCTTCAGGAAATTTTAAGACAGGCAAGAAGGAAACGGAATCATAAGACAGCTACAGCTGCAGGAGAGGCTAGTGATCTCCAGTGATGTCACCATCAACACTTTCCTAAGACATAACCAGACCCTTATTACCTGACACATCATACCCAGCTTTTAATGAAAGTTTACAAGGTTGGATGGCAATTAGGGGCTGCCTCTGTATGCACGTGAACAACAAAGGATAGCCTCTACTCCAGAGAGAAAGATGCAAAGAGCACCAGAAATCATAAGTAGGTAATAGGACAGCTTAAACCTAGAGGTGAACAGGACAGGCAGTAACAAGGAGTGGGGCCATCAAGGGAAGCTTGCCATCAAGGGAAGGAAAACAGAAGCCTCATCCCAAAGGTCAACCAGGTGACCCTGGGAAAAAGACTGGCAGCCTCACAGGATTAGCCCATTGTCCTAACAAGGCTTAGACCCAATTAGGGGACTTGGAGAGATAGTAACTCCCCCTGTATGGTGAGACAACATTTCAGAGGAGGTTTGCTTTGTCCCTCCCTGTATTCCAGAGGGCTGAGTCTTGATTACAGCCTGCTTACAACTGAGCTAATCCAGGGACTCCAAACCAGAGGCAACGAGAGACAGCCTGAAGGCCTAGGTGGGTGGAGTGTGGGTGACAAGGGACTAAGATAGTTATCTGCTATAGTAGTTGATGGTTGGACAATGGTCAGTAGCTTCACCCTTGATGGCAAGGAACAGATGTCAACACGTGAAGATAATTGCACAGGCTTACAGCTGGAGGCCAGAAGGTGGCTGGAACTCCACTAAAGGATATGGAAGAGGGGAGCTTGCTTTCTTTTTACTTCTCACTCTGCTAGTAAATCCATTCCTTCACTGGCATTAGACCCCTGTCTTTCAGATTCCTGTGTACACTGAAGACGAGCTGAGATACCCAACTTCATGGACTGAACAGCTACTGGATTCATGGACCTTCTGTTCATAGGCAGCCATTGTCAGATTAGCTGGACCTCTGCCCCTAAGCCATCCTAATAAATCCCCCTTTTCTATATAGAAGGAGATTCATTCTATAAGTTCTGTTACTCTAGAGATCCCGGACTCTCAATGAGGATGGAGACAATGGTGTAAAATGGTAGTAAGGGAATGTGGTGTGACAGAGGTGGTGTTTGATAGTCTGTTCAGCAGATGTAGGAAAGAAGTTAATCTGGAGGGACTTTGGAACTGACATCGGTCTTTAGTGGTTTTTTTTGTAATGTGGCATGATGTTCACGAGGTAGGAGAAGCTGTAGATAAATTAGTTTGTAATCTGAGTTGGCAAAGCGCCTAAACAATCAAGATATGATGATGAGACACGGGAAAGCAGGTGACATGACGTGTCTAGGTCACTCAAAGCAAATGTACAAAGGTGTGTGTCACGCTGAACTCTCCACAGCAAAAGAAGATTAGCAAAGGCTAGACACTCTCCACCTGAGAACCTGCTGGCTGTGCTGGCCTGGGAATCAGATAGCAGATCTTCACTCTCCTTCCTGTCCTCCGCTGCAATTTCCCCAGTCTCATCCCCAACCCAGTAGCAAAGCACTTATAGGGGACTGTTCTCCCTCTCCAGGACCACTCCCTTAGGAGTCCTCTGAAACTTGTAGCAGACACAGCTTTCCTCCTTCCTGTGGATTCAGTCAGCTCACCCCCCTTCAAGCCCATCCCCATTCCTACATGTCTTCCTTAGTAACTAGAAACACATTCTACCTAGGACACCTGGTGGCCTCACGTAGAAGAGACCCCCTGTCAGGCAACCCACAGCCAACACAGTTTCCCAAGATCCGGAGAAGGCAACAGAAACCAAGCAATGAAAACAGTTACCCAACAAAGATAAAATATCAGTATCTGGAATCCACTCAACAAATACTGCTCATCGATAACACTCAATATCAACAGTTTTAATTCCCCAATAAAATAACACAAACCAACAGATTGGATTGGAAAACAGGATCTAGCCTGCTGCTGCATCCAAGAAACACACCTCACCAGCAAGGACAAATTCAACCTAACACAGCAGGTGCAGCCATTTTAATATCTGGCAAGATAGGCTTCAAACTCAAACTGGTCAAAAGATGTAGGGAAGAGCACTACATACTCATTAAAGGAAAAATCAACAAAGGATATCACAATTATAAACATTTATGCACCAAACACAAAGACACCCACATTCATAAATGAAACACTACTACAGCTAAAATCACACACTGACCCTCACACAGTGATAGTGGAGTCTTTAATATCCCCACCAATAGAGGGGTCATTCAGACAAAAAATAAACAGAGACATACAGGAGTTTTATAATCAAATGGACCCAGCAAAAATTTACAGAACATTTCACCTACGCACAAAAGCATATACCTTCTTCTCAGCGCCTTGTGGAACCTTCTCCAAAATTAACCACATGACTGGACACAAAATGAGTTTCAACAGATACAAAAAAGTTGAAATAACAACCTGCATCCTATCTAACCACCATGTGTTAAAGCTGGATATCAATAACAACAGAACTGATAGAAAGTATACAAATTCATGAAAACTGAAAAACTCACTACTGGATGAAAACTGGTTCAAGACAGAAATTAAGATGAAACTGAAAAATGTTTTACAGGGGCTGGAGAGATGGCTCAGTGGTTAAGAGTACTGGCTGCTCTTCCAGAGGTCCTGAGTTCAATTCCCAGCAACTACATGGTGGCTCACAACTGTCTGTAATAATGGGATCTGATGCCCTCCTCTGGCATGCAGGTTTACATGCAGATAGAGCACTCACATACATAAAATCAATCAATCAGTAAATAAATAAGTCCTGAAAAACAAAATCAAAATGTTTTATAATTGAATGAAAATGAAAACACAGCACACGTGAACCTGCAGGGTGCAATGGAGATTGTTCTAGGAAGAAAGTTCATAGCACCAAATGCCTACATAAAAAATTAGATGTTGTATTGGTAACTTTACAGCAGAGCTGAAAACTTTAGAATAAATACAGAAACAACATCAAAAAGGAGCAGATGACAGGAAACAATCAAACTCATGGCTGCAATAAAAAAACTAGAAATAAAACAAATACAGAACAATACAAAGAATCAATGAAATGAAGAGTTGGTTCTTGGAGAAAATCACTAAGACTGATAAATCCTCAGCCAAATTAATTTAGCCAAAAGACACAGAGAGATGATCCAATTTAATAAAATTAGAGATCAAAAGATTAGAACAACAGAGACTGAGGAATTCCAGAGAATCATAAGGGCATTCTTTAAAAGTCTGTACTTTACTAAATTGGAAAACCTAAAAGAAACAGACATATTCTTGATAAATACCACCTATCAAAGTTAAATCAAGATCTGATAAGGAACTTAAGCAGACTTATAACCCCTAGTGAAATAGAAACATAATTACAAGTTACTGAACCAAAAAAAGATGCCCAGGGCCAGATGGATTCATCACAGAATTCTACTAGACTTTCACTTCCAGATCAGTAACAGAGGAGAACACACTACACGGTATTCACGGCAGCTGACAGAGAGGAGGGAAGTACAAGTAGTTCACTTAACACATTCGACTGACTAATGTGGGTTTCCTAAGAACAAAACTCAAAGTCTTCCAACAGATGTGGATGTCCTTTGACACAAAAACATTCGTATGTTATCTGCTGTTGTTGCTTTCTGCACACTCTCACCAAAGCCACAGGATTGAGTGACACATCTCTCCAAGTAAAAATGATCCATTTTCCACCACCAAGTCTCTGCATGTGCTCTCCTTTTCTCGCTCATTCTAGCCTTTCGTGCCTCGGCACCACCATCAATCCCACACAAGGCTTCAAAAGTTCAAAGAACCTTCTGGTTCCGTATCAGCCTGACCAAGGCATGCATGCATTTATTTATTTATTTATTTATTTATTTATTTATTACTGCAGTACTTTTATTTTTCTTTACACAATGACGCGTTGCTGGGGCCTAATGTTCTCACTGAACAGTAGAAAACCAAAACTTGTCATTTCTTAAAGAACTGAATAAAAAAAAACCTTACATAAATGAAAAGGATGAATACATTTACAGGTGTCGATGCAAACATCCCCAACTCAAGGCAAGTAACAACCTATGGCGGTCAGGAGGGAGAAAACCAGAACAGAAACTGGGTCTTATGACTCGGACTTTCCCACCCTGTTAGACTGGTTAGAAGGAAGTGTTAACTGGGTCAGGAACCCTTGCCAGCCTCAGGAAATCCGGGAAGTCTGCTGTCAGTTAATACCCTGCACAGATCACTATGTGGTGCTCACAGAGATCCACTAGGCTGGGGATTTCTCTTCCACAGTGTGCTCTCCCCAGCTACCAAGTGACCGAGCCACATGAACTAAGGAATAAATCAAGATATGCACAGGACATTAAACATATACCAAGGGAATGGTTAACTTGAATACAAGGTCAAAAAATCAGCAACAAGTTCTACGATCCAGTGCTGATATCAGATACAAGCTTCAAGGACAAATTTCTTTTCAAAGGCTTATTCCAGTTTCATGAGGCTAGCATGAGTTGTGTATATTTGCTAGGGCAAATCGATACTTCAGAATCAGCTTATTCAGCAGATGTCTGGCACCTGCTCAGGCCATCCAGCAGGATTTGCAGTGGATGATGGAGGGCCCTGACTTGTCATACTCCTGCTTGCTGATCCACATCTGAAAAATATTCGCTTCACGAATTTTCGTTGCGCAGGGGCCATGCTAATCTTCTCTGTATTGTTCCAATTTTAGTTTAGGCTGCCGAAGTGAGCATGGCAATTCTTATAAAAAGCATTTAATTGGGGCTTGCTTATACTTTGGAAGGTCTAGTCCATTATAATCATGGTAGCGAGCATGGCAGCACACATGGCGCTGGAGCAGAAGTGGAAAGTGACATCCTGATCCACAGGCTGAGAGGAGCAGAGCAGCCTGCACTTCTGAAACCTCAATGTCCACTCCAGTGACACAATTCTTCCAAGGCCACACCTATCCAAACAATGCCACACCTCCTAATCCTAATCTGGTATCTAAGTGTCCAAATATATGAGTCTATGGAGGGCATTCTCATTCAAAGCACCACACCTACTACAACCAAAGTCTCTTAAAATATATACATACATGAAAGAAATCATCCAAATGGAATCATCAAATAACAGGGAAGACAAAGACCTTAATAGGCATCTCTCACCACCCAGTGAAATCTCTAATGCTGAGAACGGATTACATCTGATTCACTAGTTGGTCACGTGGGCCCCATGGATACTCATAAATAATTCAAGTAACTGCCGAGGCTTTGGGTTGCTTTTCATTAGCCGAGACTTTATTATTGAAGACACGACATCAATAACTCATTGAACATGGAGAAGTAGAGCTGGTGTCTACCTAGAGTCTCCGCCCCCACTAACCAGTGCTCATGGCATTGAAAGTCACTCTGTATGCCTCAACCCTCTGATATACAATGGTGATCTGCTGGGGTGATCAATAATGGCACAAACATGGAAGTTACCACTATCTGATTGGATTTATGGCCTCTTCATGATTAGAACCCATGCCTGACACAGCACAGGTGGCCAAGAACCTGAGACTAGATAAGCCAAAGACGAGATAGGCCAAACTGATGGGTGGGCCCCTGGCTCAGTAGTAGATAGCCAACACAAAACTAACTCAAAGGTGGTTTTGGAGACTTTTTTTTTTTTTAACCTTACTGGTCTTTTGCTGGAGTGTTATGGCTCCCAATTTTAAGATTTTATGGTGTGTGTGTGTGTGTGTACATTTTTTCAAGCTTTGTTAGGTTTTCTTTTTTTCCTTTTTTTTGTCTTGTTTTGTTTTATCCTTGTTTGTTTTTCTTTTTTTTATTTGCCTGTTTGTTTTCTTAAGTGAAAAAGAAGGCAGAATGAGCAAGATTGGAAGACAGGGGAAGTTACAAGGATCTGAGAGGAGATGAGTGAAGGGACCGTGATAAGAATATGTGAAAAATAACTTTATTTCCTTCCTTCCTTCCTTCCTTCCTTTCCTCCTCTTCCTCCTCCTCTTCCTCCTCCTCCTCCTCCTCCTCCTCCTCCTCCTCCTCCTCCTCCTCCTCTTCCTCTTCTGGTGAGACAGGATTTCTCTGTGTAGCTCTGGCTGTCATTCTGTGCTGCATGGATGGCACCATAAAGATGGTGTGTTTTGTGGACTCTGTCCTGGGCTGCAGTCTTCCTTTCTCCTCAAAATGAAGTAAAAAAACATTCCATAAAATGGACTCTCCTAGGGCAAGGAATAACCTGAAAAAACATTTTTATGCAATACTGAATAATTTAGAGCTGGGCACAGCCTGTTCTCAATATACTGCCACCCCAGATACCCCACATGGCATGGGTGAGAGCCAGGCTTTATTTGTCACTACAAGTTTCCCTGTCAAGTGAGTTGGTTGGGAAGTGCACTGGGGCTTCTCCTTCCTGCCCTCAACTCTGTCCCTAGGTATGATGGTAGTGAGTGAGTATGTGTGGTGTGTTTGTGTGTGTGTGTGTTTGTGTATTGTACAAGTAAGCACACACACAATGCAGTGTATGCTGCTCTTATTGTTGTGGTGATGCTTTTACGCTTGCCCTTGTGATACTGTGAACTAATGAGCTTGGAACGCTGTCCACTTCTACCTGTGCCAGATGAGAGACGTGATATTCAAGCCAGAGAGATTTGTGTCTGGAGAATGGTAAGCCTATTCTTCCGGCTGACTGGTATTCATACCCTGGTGCAAATTTATACTTCCTTCATATACAATTTCAGTGCTATTGGCTAAATTGTTTCAGCCCTCAGTTTGAGGGATGAAGGAAATAAAATGATAGAACAGTCCCCTAAAAGGAGTGACTTTTAGTGAATCAAAAAGCATGTTTGGGTGGGGGTGGGGTTTGGTTATAAACCAAACAATTCCAGATTTTGTGAATATTATGAGGAGATTAGGGCACACAAGATATGGTCCTCACCTCTGAGGAGATGGCTTTCGTCTTTGTTTTGTTTTGTGTTGCTAGGGATAAAATCCAAGGCCTTGTGCCTATCAGGTGAGTGAATGTTCTTTCTTGCCTGTGAGTTATGTCTCTGCTCCTGCTTGTGTTTTGGCAGGAGTAGATTCTAGTAACACAGTGACTATTAGAAAGTAAGCAGCAGGCACATTCATTACTCCCGAGGAAGGAAAAAGAATGAATGTGAGTGAGAGGCAGGGAGATGTCAACTGGAGAGAGAAAAAACCAAGAAGAGAAGGTGTCCCAGTACTAACAGTGTTTACCCTGGACTGGGAAGATGTTGCCCTCCCCCCAACCCGGAGCCTTTCCTTCCCTATGACACTGCCCTCTCACAAGGGGTTAAAAATAAAAGGCCTCTGGGTCATCTCCTCCTCTCCTGAACTCACACAAATGACTTACCGAAAAGTAACACACATGAACTGGTGTTTGAAAGGTACTAAGTGGGGGGGCACACACCTAGACTCCAAGCCCTCTGGAATTAGAGACAGGAGGATCAGGAGTTCAAGGTCAGCCTCAGCTACATAGTGAGTCTGAGGCCAGACTGAATTAAATGAGAACTTGTCGAATAATAGTAATGATATGATAATGAGAATAATAAATACAATTTAATAATACGTTTGTAAGTTGCTAGCTTTAGGAGGTCAAGGTCCTAGGACCAAATGCCTGCCTTCCCTTCCTTTCTTTCTTTCTTTCTTTCTTTCTTTCTTTCTTTCTTTCTTTCTTTCTTTCTTTCTTTCTTTCTTTCT
>JADRCH010000805.1:1097551-1111606 GCA_019843965.1 Rhynchomys soricoides
CCAATAGAAAGAACAGGAGGGTTCAGATGGGACACTGGACATCTTGAGCACACATAAGCCCTACAATCCCCACCTCCACCACCCTTGAGGTTGTCATGTAGTTTAGTGGCCAAACTACTGGTTAAACATCTTCTCTCCCTATGAGGACATGTCCCTCAAGCACCTAGAATACTTCTTCATGTGAATGAAGTATTTCCAATACCTCATCCCCAGCCACTGATGTATGCTCACCCCCCAAACCCCTACCTACTTCCCAAGGTTTATATAGCCCTTGTGAACCCCCCAATAAAAGAGAGCTGTTTCATTGAAAAATATCTCCAGAGAAGGCTGATTCTCCTTCACTCATGTCGACTGATTTCCTGTCTAACCCACCCACCTGGCTAAGCTTCATTCCTTCCATTCCAGCCTAGTGTGCAATGGACTACCCCACGGCTAGAAACAGACCCAGGATGCCAACATTTGTCTTGAATTTGATTCCAAACTCCTGAGTCTGCTGTGTCTTCCACATGGCTCTAGCTCCTACAGCCAGCCCACATGGACCATATGCCCTTTCCCCACTACTGGCTTTCTGCATCCATCCTGCACTAAACTAAGCCTGTGTTCTCTCTCTCTCCCTTCAGATTTTCTGACAGCAATTTGGCTTTATTCAGTGGCCAGAAGCTGACACACCTGATTGCCAAATTCTCACTCGTGTAGACAAATGATCTCCAAATATCTTTTATCTAAAATTGCTCTGCTCTATGCTTAAGGCTCAACCTCCCCACTTTTAAAAATCTTGATCTCTGGCTTCTTTGCATTCTGCTTGTAACAGCAGCAGCAGCAGCAACAACAATAACAACAACAACAATATCTTAAGATTGTGCTGTAAAATATTCTCTAAGGATTTGTCAATTGCTCATTGGGTATGGTTTAAAATCTATATAATATGCAACAATATTTGGCTATAAATTTATATAAGGCTCATAATTAAAAATCTATACATAAATATATATACATACACATACATATGATTCAACTCTTGTTTAGGGCATATATATGTGTAATGTAACTCAAATTCAACTCCATATATATATATATGTATATACATATATATATATATGTAACTTAGCTTTAATTTTGTATGTATATGTGCATGTAACTTGGATGCAACTCTCATTTTAAAAAATATCTAACTACCAGAAATGCAAATGTTTTAAAATAGCAACCATGTGGCATTTCTTCATCTCAGCTGGTAGCCTCAGGAGGAAGCAAATGTCCACATGGCTTGCAACCTGCCATGTGATTTTACCATCTTAAGATGACCACACAGTAAAAAGCAACAATTTCAAAACTTCTTAGTCCTAATGAACTCTCTGTTGATTATTGCACTTCCTTTTAGACTAAGAAAGCACCAATAAGTCTCAAATATTTTAGATTGGTATGGATTTTTGTATGTTGATAAAAATTTGAAGTTTGATACAACATACTGTATATGTGATTCAACTGTTATTGATTTGGTTTAATGCTTGCATTATGGGTTCCCAAATTACAGGGGAATTCAGATGTCTGCATGTAAGATGCTATGGGTCCCTGCTCCCAGTTGGCTCTCACTGGTAAATAAAGTTGCCGGAGGCCAATGACTGGGCAGGGAGACAGAGGTAGGACTTTGAGGTTCCCAGGCAAGGAACCCAAAGGAGGAAGAGAATCATCATTGCCAGGGAAAGAGAAGGTCCTGGCCTGAGAAGTGTAGGGAAGAGAGACAGAGACACTGCCAACATGTAAGAGTTGGGGATTGTGGCCCAGAAGGGCTTGCAGGCCTGGGTCCCTGGCAGCCAGGATGGAACACAGGTTTTAGTAAGCAATACTTCAGGAATATCGGAAGAGAGACTGTGTTAGCAGAGAGAAGGTTTGGAAGGGCCCAACCATTGTGCTGTCTAAGGCATATTAAGTATAAGGCTTCAGGTGTGTGTTTTTCTTAGGGCAATCTGGAACATTGGGTGGGTGGCAGCAACGCTTGCCGTCCCACCAATGGGTCGATTTGAGTAGTGATAATATTTAATGCAACATTCACCTCTGGTTTAAAATATTCAGTACATGATGATGATTTCAAGGTTATTAAGATCTATTCAGATTAATAAAAGCTAATTTAAATGCATATCTAACTACTCATGTCTTTGCTAATTGCTTAACACCAAGCTGTTAGAAAATGCGGATAAGTAGTAGCGTATATTTAATAAACAAGGCTTATTTAATAACCAAAATCTAAAAACTCCTAAAGGTCTACTCAGGTTCACAGTAATATCTCTCTAGCTTCTTTGTCTTTTAAACCTTAGCTGTTTGGATAAATTAAGCCATTCAAAAAACTACATTATTCTATAATGGTGCATCTGGTCCTCCAAGAAAGTTCTTTCCCCCAATTTGGGTATTTAGACAAAAGCTTCCTTTCCCTCAGGGGCTTGAAGAAAGTTCTCTCTTGCTAAAATTTGAGTCATCCTTCTTATCTCTGGCAGGAGGAAACTGTGACCCTTCTGTTGACATATGACTGAGGTGCCCATTAACCTGTAAAGGAAACGCTGGCCACTAGGTCCCACCACAGCTCATATGTCCCCTGTCTCCCAGACAGCCTTGGCAGTTTAGAATAAACTTTCCATTTCTCCATGGAATGACTATTTTGTTTTCTTCACTGTGCCCGTTTTCAGGATCCAGAAAGTTGCCAGTCTCCCTATAGACCTTATCTATGCTTAAATGTTTTATTTTGATACTAGAATAGTTTCAATTCAAAGTTGAGAAACCTGACAGGGATGTAATGTAAAGTCCTAGTCTTATAAAAGCTACTAAATTATTTAAATTGTTAATGATAATTTAAACATGCAAGTTGGTAGTTAGTAACCTTATGATCGATCAAGTCTTTAATGTGCTCATATATATAGTTATAGTCATGCTAAGAACTGATGTCATTATTATATGAACAAGCCTTATGAAGCCTCTTGTATACATTTTCAGAGTAACTAGAAACAAGCAAAGCTTGCCTATTTAGGTAAGCTTTAGATTGACAGGTGCGCCTCAAAGACTTCTGAGATCTGCAGAATAAGGCTTTTAAAATGTTTAATAACAAAGATTTTCATGATAGAGACACATTAGCTCTTGGCAGTACCCCTCCTCCAAAGAAGATGATGGGAAGAACCTGAAGCTTGCTTTAATGTGGCAGAGCTGGCTAGTGGGCCAAACTGCCCTTTGCCTTGACTGCTGACAGCACACTGTCCAAACTGGACATGCAGAACATTGGGAAGTTGACTGCCTCACTTTGTCTGGACAAGATAGGACAGTCCTACAAAGAGCCTGCTTCACAGAAAAGTCTGTCAAATCTTTTGAGCCTGGGGGCAGGAGATGGATGCTCTACCAACCCACCAACCACAGAGGATCCTGAGGTGACTGTCCAGGTAGTCAGGAAGCCTCTATCATTTTTAATGGACTCGAAAGCTGCTTGGTCTGTACTTCCTGCTTACTCAGGTGAAAAGACTAATACAAGAGATATCAGTTTACCAGCAGCAACCAAGATTTCAGATGTCTCCTCAGTCCTCATCATGTGTAAAAATCAGGCCACAGGCTCCCCCTCCTAGAGCTGCTACTCCTAGGTCTAGATACAGTCTATCTTGTTATCAGCCGCAGGAAACAGGTTTCAAAGTAACTCTTTACTATTCCCTTTATCTAAAGGAGCTCACTTTACAGTGACTGCTCCCAGGAATCAACTACCGGTGTCTCGTGGTGAATAACTGGATAGGGAAAATGGCATAACACTTATGAAAGGTCTGAGGATGCAGAAACTTAAGGTGTGAGGACCTAAGAAAATGTTTTAAGGTTGGCAAATACAAATTAGAAAGGTTGGGGGGGATGTGAAAACTTAAATGGTGATAAAGTGACTTACGGGATATAAAAGGAATGAAAAATGCTTCAGATTCTTCCCATCACTATGTGACTGTTGTATTAAGACTTACGTTCAGTTTTCACATTAATCAATGGAGTTCTTTTTTTGCTTTGTTTTGTTTTGTTTGTTTTTATTTTTTTTCTTTTTTTTGTTTTCCGAGACAGGGTTTCTCCAGGTAGCTTTGGCTGTCCTGGAACTCCCTCTGTAGACCAGGCTGGCCTCGAACTCAGAAATCTGCCTGTCTCTGCCTCCCGAGTGCTGGGATCAAAGGCGTGTGCCACCACTGCCCGGCTTAATCAATGGAGTTCTGATAAGCTATTCATCTAACTCTGGTAAAGCTGTCCACTACACAACACACTGTTGCCATAATCCCAAGCTTGAGATTTTAAGTTGCCTTTGGCTGTCTTCTAAGTATCAACTTAAAAGTGCTTCTCATTCTGCTAAATGTTATAAACATCCGGTCATATGGATAGAGGGGAAAGCCCCTCTTTCACAGTTTGGAGTCATATTGAAAATCAAGATCAAGAAAGCTTTGCCTCTTCTGTTCTACAGAAGGTTTCTGTTTTCCCTAGCTTGCTTTAAAGAATGTTCGTGCTTTTAACTTAAAACTGTCACTGTTAGCAATTCCTCTAGGCTCTGCCCAGCAGTCACCTGGCAACAGCCAGGTACCAGCCTGGCTTGCATATAAGGCTCAGGTGCTCTCTCTCTCTCTCTCTCTCTCTCCTTTCTCCTCCTCTATCTCTTTCTTTCCCACATGTCCCTGGACAGCCTCTTCCCCCTTTTCTCTCTTCTTCTCTTTCTGTCCTTCTCTGTCCCCCTTTCTCTGCCTCTACCCCTTTCCAGGTCCCTGCTCTGCTCCCTGACTCCCTTCCCTGTCTCATGGCTGATCTTTCTCGGGGAACACTTTGGCAGGGCCCCCTGAGATACTGCCTCCTGTATTATTACACTGGGTCCTATAAAACACAGTCTTCAACCTTCTGCTATGACACAATGGCCTTCTTTACAATGCAGATTTCAGATGACAAACAACAATGATGCTAACACGTCTGAAACTTATCTCTTTTTGTAAACTTAAAAAATTCTTGTAAGCTTCAGACAATTGACTTGGATCTACCTCTCAGCTTAAATGGACTACAGATAAGAACTATTAATTAACAGACTATTTCCCCATCTGCCTATTCCCATTTCTTCCCATTTCTCTGGTTTGGGAATCCCTTCCCCCAACTACCAGACCATGAATCTAAATGTTTTAATCATACATCCAAGAAAAAATTTCTCCTTAAACTTCTTGTGGTGATTTGAATATGCTTGGCCCAGTGAGTGGCATTATTAGGAGGTGTGGCCTTGTTGGAGGAAGTGTGTCACTATGGGGGTGGGCTTTGAGAGACCTTCCTCCTAGCTGCCTGGAGGCCAGCCTTCTCCCGTTTGCCTTTGGAACAAATTGTAGAGCTCTCAGCTCCTCCAGTGCCATGTCTGCCTGGATGCTGCCATGCTCCCACCTTGATGATAATGGACTAAACCTCTGAACCTGTAAGCCAGCCCCAATGAAGTTTTCTTTTATAAGAGTTTATAAGAGTTGGTCACAGTGTCTGGAAACCCTATAAGATATTCCTTAACTTTACCTTTTGCTCCTAAAATATATATCTGTTCCAGCATCCTGCCAAGTCCAAGTGTTTCCTCAAATTTTGCATTCAGAATAGCTACAAAATGGCTAGCCCCAGGTGGTCCAGCCTCAGCCAGTTTCAACTGGGCCTGCACCTTCCCAGGCTCCATGGTCTCACAGAGCCTGGGCAGCCAGCTTGTGAAACACCCAGCTTTCCCAGGACTTGGCCAGCATCTCAAATTCCTTAGGGTTCCCTAAAGATGTCAACACCCCAGACACCCTCATTCCTGCCCTACCATCATCCCTTCCTAGTTCCTCATTTTTAATTAAACAAAAAAAGGGAGGAATGTTAGTGTGCAGGCAATTCCACTGCTGCCCTCAGCTACATAGCAGCTGCTTATGCCATGACCTGTTGCCTCTACTGTCAGATGTACAAGGTGTTTGTGGCAGATTAAAGGATGTCCCCATGCCACCCTAGCTCTCTCTGTTTTTAACATGCCCCCTCTCTCTTCCTTTCTGCCCTCATGTCTCTCTGGCTGCCTCTACCCCTGTTCCAGGTCCTCACTCCTCTACCCTCTGCCACTGTTGCTGCCTCCCTGGGGATGCAAACTCCCTCAGCTCCTTCAGTCCCTTCTCCAAGTCCTCCATCTGGGACCTCACACTCAGCCCTACTGTTGCTGTGAAGTGACTCTTTGGTGTTTCAAACTTTTGGGCTAATAACCACTTAACAGTGAGTCCATACCATGTTCATTCTTTTGTGACTGCGTTACCTCGCTCAGGATGATATTTTCAAGATCCATCCATTTGTCTGCGAATTTCATGAAGTCATTGTTTTTAATAGCTGAGTAGTATTCCATTGTGTAAATGTAGCACATTTTCAGTATCCATTCCTCTGTGGAGGGACATCAAAAAATGGGGAAGAGAGCTAAACAGAGAAATCTCAACTGAGGAAACTCGAATGGTTGAGAAGCACCTAAAGAAATGTTCAACATCCTTAGTCATCAGGGAAATGCAAATCAAAACAACCCTGAGATTCCACCTCACACCAGTAAGAATGACTAAGATAAAAAACTCAGGTGACAGCAGATGTTGGCGAGGATGTGGAGAAAGAGGAACACTCCTCCATTGCTGGTGGGAATGCAAGCTGATACAACCTCTCTGGAAATCAGTTTGGCAGACCCTCAGAAAAATGAACATAATACTACCTGAGGACCCAGCTATTTCACTCCCGGGCATATACCCAGAAGATGCTCCAACATGGAATAAAGACACATGCTCCACTATGTTCATAGCAGCCATATTTATAATAGCCAGAAGCTGGAAGCATTCAGCTTTTTATTTGTAACCATGGAGCTGAGACTGTAACCTTGTAGAGTTCTAACCCCCATGTAACCCAGTGGTGTGAGATTTTATAGATATATAAAATAGACCAGGATGTTATAACTCCATAGAGTCTAATTATACTGTGAATTTTTAATTACTATGGAATTCTATCTCATTTTCAGTTAAATTTATACTAATTTTTCAAAAAGATAAACATTACCATAAATTTGAGTAAATAAAAAACAGAGAGAGACTATAAAGGGCCAGCTGTTTACATAGATCTCCTTGAGTGGAACTGCATTCAAATCCAAGGAGCAGAATGTATCTGATTTGAATTCTGCTTTCTTTCTTTCTTTCTTTCTTTCTTTCTTTCTTTTTTTCTTTTGACACTGAGTCTCTCTATGTAATCTTGGCTAGCCTGAAACCCCTTATATAGACCAGGCTTGCATCAGACTCACAGAGATCTACCTGCCTTTATTCCAGAGTACTGGGATTAAAGGCCTGTGCTACCATGCTTAGTTCTTGAATTCTGTTCTTTAAAAGGCTGGAATGCATCCCAGCATCCATATCCTCATTTTCTCCTTGAAGGCTAATAGGACATCTTTAGCAGAAACTGAATTCCAACCCACACTTTGTGAACGCTACTGAATGTGGGCATTTATGCATTCATCCCATGAATGAAGCCACCTATGCTGGTGAAGGTACAAAATATTCCTGTGGGAGTGTCTGGAGAGATTGCAGCTCCGCTTCCAGAGTGACCTCAGCTAGCAGGAACCCACCGATCTCAAGACCCCATTTTGTAGATCATGTCTTCTATATCATTTCTACTTTTACATCCTGAAAACAAGCAAGATAATGGCCTATGCAACTGTGTCCTTGAGAAACTTGATTTTCTGTGTGTCTAGATGTCTGGAGCAGAGAGCTTACTAGGTTCTTCAGAAATATAAAAATTTTAGCTTTTATGATTAGATCTGTTTTGCTTTCCGAGTTATGGTCATCTTCCACATAGCTCCAGGCATGGAGCCCAGCATCTCACAAACACTGAAATCCAAGGATGCAGAAGTCCCACAGATACTCTGGGAAAGAACATCAGTCCATCAGTGTCTGGAGTTTTGTCAGTCTTATTAGATAACAAACCCTTACCCCCCAACACCCACCTCTCTTTAACCCCCACTGCTGCTTTATGCCCCTCCTGCCTCAACACAGGCTATGGACACTCATAAAACTCTTGAAGGCTTCATGCCTTCTGTGCTCCTACAAACTACCACTCAACAATTATGTCAGCCTAGAGATTCCTTTAAACTCACCCGCAATGGAAGCAACACCTTGGATTTCCCTGTTAATGTTCAATCCCCTCGCTCTTGGCCCCTAGACCAGTATGCCTATTGAGCTAATGAATTAAAATCGGCACAAGAGGATGCTATTCATGCACCTTGGACTAAATCCATTCTCCCAAACCTTTGTGCCATCCTTAGTACACCAAAGGACTGCTGTAACATCTGTCTGTCCTCCTTGCTTAGCCCTTTGTTCCACCAATGGGAGGCTTATATAGAGATGGATGCCTCGAACAGATCAGGAAAAATCAAAATCTAAACTAACAAAATATCCTTTGTGCTCTTCAGACCTGGGGATCACATACTTGTCCCCACCCCCTTCCATCCCAAGAGTCCTTGCTTTTCTTCCTCTGGCAGATACTGGAGAAAACCCTCTCTGACTTTCTTCTTAGAACAAAAATGAGACTAGAGTGCAAAATCCATGATCCGGTGGTTAGAAAATCCTTCTTAAAAGCATAATTTGGAAAAGCATGACCTCAGAACACCAGCTAGCATGTCAGGGCTTGGAAAATGAACATTAGGATAATGAATAGTTGCCTCTCAAGACATTTGGATGGCTCCCATAAGGTTGCTTCCCTTGCCCCGCCCTTGATGGTAGCCCTAAAAAGAAAAAGGGAAATGTCTTAAATGTGGAAAGGAGGGGCACTGGAAGGATGGATGTCCTGACTCCGGCCCATCTAAGGGCTTGGAAGCCATCCCTCCTAAAACCATTTGTCCCTAATGCTGTAAAGGATTCCATTGGACAAGGCATTGCTGTTCTACAGTAAGGATGGGGAACCCCTTTAGCCTTTAAATTCCAAAAGGGGCAACCTTCGTCCCTGACACTAAGAGGGAAAACCCCAGAAAATCTTGTGGGTCACTAACATTTTAGAAAGCTGTCTGATAAGACCAACACCACCATCTGGATCCTCCCATTTGAAGGCCTCTTTTGTGGTCTACACCTGGGAGGAGCCTCCTACGCCCATTGGTTGTGGCCCAGGGATTAGTTCCCAATGCTGTAGGACCTCAGATGGTTTTAAAATATTTCTGTTTGCTCTGGTGACAATTAGGCATTAGAATGGCTTTCCCCCAATTTTTACGATGAGGCAACCAACCTGTTGGGGAGAGATATCTTAGCAGCCCTAGATATGGTCCTCTCCAGTAACATTGGAGTTACTGGATCTGCTACTCCCACAGCCCAGGAAATACTCCTATCTATGCAATTGAAAAGAATTCTGGAGGATGGTGGCTATTACAAGGCCTATGGGCCATCAACAGGACCATTCAGATCTGGGGATCCCCCAGTGGGGCCTTCTCCTTGTCTCTGCAATCTTGGCCAATACTCCACGACTGGCCATAAATATTAAAGATTGTATTTTTTTAATATGTCCCTACATCCCTATGATTGTCAACATTTTACCTTTTCAGTCTCCCAGCTTAAAAACACTGGGCCAGCCTCCTGATATGAATGAAGAGTCCTCCCTTAAGAAATGGCCAACAGCCTCACTATATGCTGGGAGGTGGTTGCTGTGACCCTGAAACCATATTTAGAAAAAGGAATAAACATCTATCATTATATGGATGATACTTTGACCCAGGGAAATCAAAAAATGGCACCTCATGACCTTCAAGATTTATTGGCTCCTGTTCTAACAAAAACAGGATTAAAAATAGCCCTGAATAAGACACAACTCACCCCCCCCCCACACCTTCTTGGTGACAGAAATTTCCTAAACCTCCGTCTGTCCTTATACACCTAATCCAACATTCCCCCAGACGCTGAACCTCGATACCGCTGGAGTTTCTTGGAAAACTTCAACTGGCTCTGGCCATGGCTGCCCATTCCTACAAAAACCCTGCAGGTTTTTTATCTCCTCACCCCCATCCCCTCAACACTCACCTCTGGGGCCAAACAAGCTCTTTGCAATGACCCAGGGCATGTCCCTGGCCTGATACACACCAGACAAACCTGTCTGGCTCCTCATATTCAACCTTTTCACAACCCTCATTGGGGCTCTGCATCAGCCTCAGAGAGTTTTGGAATGGCTCCACACTCCTATTGGCAGTGATCCCAGACTCCTAACAAGGGTCGATGCCTGGCTTCTACTATAAAGCTAGGAAGAATTACAGACACTAGACAGGAAACCAGACATTCTCAAAAAACCTATTTTCTCTTTCAGATGTCCATTGATTATTAAAAAAAAAAAAAAATCACTCCCCTTTGCTATCAGCCTAAAGGAGTTCTCAGGGCAAACAGATAATCATTATCTCAGTGAGAAATTGGCCTCTGCCCTGCCAGCCACTCTTGACCTGGCTCCCTACAACCAACTTCCTTACATGAAAACCAATTCCTAAGGCCCCTTCCACCTTCACCAGTGGGAGAAACTGGGGGAAAGGGAGCCTGGGGGAGGGGCTAAAGTCATATTTTCCTCCACGGAGATCAACCCCCAACTATTCATTTCTGGAGACTCCCTGGCCACTCCCCCAATTCAGGGAACTTTATGCTGTCTACATGGCTCAGAAGAAGGACTCAACTTATTTGATGACACTGTGTATGTTGTTAACCTACTTCTCTAGCTCACCAGATCTTTAGTCTGGTGTCTTAGTTTGGATTTCCATTGCTATAAAGAGACACTTTTGTTGAGGTTTGGCTCTCCCCGGATTAGCTGTAGCCATTTTGTTCCATGCCTGCCAGCTATTTCATTTTGTTGCTCTAATGTGCCCATCAGTCATTGACACAGAAAAATAACTTGACTCAGAGCAGGGACATGCTAACTTCATCCCTGTTATGTTCTGTATGTTCTGTAGGAGGTTTGTTAATCTAACAAATTCCACAAAGCTTCATGTAGGAGCCATCAAGTTAAAGGTCAATATGAACTGTTATCTCTAAAATGGCTTGATCAGAGCTGATCACCAGGCAGCACTTACTACTATACCTGTGTATGGGCTCATGGTGGTTTGGTGGTGTTTTTCCTTTATAAGCTGACTGAAAAGGATGTTTGTTACCATGGCTCAGCTCCCAAATTCTAGGCTGAGCCAGACACCCTGAATGCTCAGTTTAGGGTGTTCGTTCAATAAACTATTCTTGTTTAACTGAGATTAGTGTTTACATGGTTTGTGTGGCAAATCCTGGACCCCAACAACCATGACTAAGACAACTTTATAAAGGACAACATTTAATTTTGGCTGGCTTACTGGTTCTGAGGTTTAATCCATTATCATCAGGGCAGGAAGTACGGCAAAGTCTCTGGCATCTCTAACATTTTGGGGTATCCAAGGCAACTTCAACTTTACAGCTTCTCGTTCCAGTGTCTGGGATTCACTTACGATCTTCTGGGATACTTCAAAGGGCTTGGGTCACTTCTCCAACTTGCCCTCTGTAGTATTCCAGGATCTGGTTGACTCCACTCCACTGCTGCAGCTGTTCTTGTTGATCATCCCATGGTACTGGCATCTCTAATACACTGGAGTCTTCCTCTGCAACTAGGCTTCACCAATAGCTTCTCATAGGCTCCTTTCCTGGGGCCAAGCCTCAACTTCTTTGCATGACTCCTTCAGTCCTGGGCTGTCAATTGAAACTGAGGTTTCACTTTCACCAATGGCCTTCCCTGCCCTCTCACAGTGCCAAGCCTCAGCTTCAGACCTTCAAAACAGTACCACCTGGGTGATTCTTACACATTACCAAGTCCAGATGAAGTATGAGGTACAAACGTAGCTATCTCTGGAACACAGCTTCTTTGTGTTCTAAGAAAAAACTTCCCGGAAGATTTCACCTCAGTGATTCTGGTCTCAGTGATTCTGGTCTCATCTTAGTTACCACTAACTTCTTCTTTTTTTTTTTTTTCCCGAGACAGGGTTTCTGTGTATAGCCCTGGCTGTCCTGGAACTAACTCTGTAGACCAGGCTGGCCTCGAACTCGAAATCTGACTGTCTCTGCCTCCCAAGTGCTGGGATTAAAGGCGTGCGCCACCACTGCCCAGCTACCACTAACTTCTTAACTCCATCTAACCAACATCAATTGTCCCAGTAGTCCCTTCTATTCTGGACTCTAAAGCCAGAGCCACATGACCAAAGCTACAGAGTTCTGCTGCTTGCTGGGGCTGGAACATGGCCCCCCTTGATTACATTATCACCAGCTTCCTGTTTTCCAACTCCTACACTGCCTAAGCTTGGATGTCCTGGAAGTTGCTCTGTAGATTGACCTTGAACTCAGAGATCTGCATGTCTGTGTCTCCTGAAGGCTGGGATTAAAGGTATGTACCACCCTGCTGGACTTCAGTTTTTCATGGCCACTACTCCTCAAGATCTGGATCACAAGTGTGCCCTCCATTTCTGGATTGTAGGTCATTCCAGGTTAAAAGTTTAAATGAAAAGAATAACCGGGTAATAACACCTAACATGAGCTATCTTTTCTTCGTTCAACTGCGAACATAAACAATAAGCTTAGTTGGGTGGGATCCTCCCTTGAGATTACCATCTCCTTAACCTTTTTATCTCCTTGAGTACAGCGTTCAGCTCCAGTTCACTTCCTGATGCCCCTTTATTACTTGAACCATGCATTTCATATTTTTCCTTTATAAGTTTGCTACACCTGACCAAAATGCTCTTCATAAGACTGAACCACAGGATAAAGCCTAAACTAGGCTTTTTAAAGACTTCCTTTGTCAATGTAATTAATCTGAATCTTTTCACTTTAGCCTCAGGCAGACTTTTCAGACAAGGGCAAGAGACAGCTACATTCTTCAACAAAATATCGAAGAAACATTCTTTAGGTCACATACTAATATTCTTCTTTGAAAACTCTTGAGCCAGGCTCCCACAGTTCAAGTCACTGTCAGCACCAATGCCTTTCATATTCCTACTGGGATGGCCCACTAAGCCCCACTTAAAGCATTCCACTGCTTTCCAAATCCAAAGTCCCAAAATCCACATTCCTCCAAACAAAAGCAGGGTCAGGCCTATCACAGCAATAACCCAGGCCCTGGAGCCAACTACTGTCTTAGTTTAGGTTTCCATTGCTATAAAGAGACACCATAACCAAGGCAACTCTTATAAAGGACAACATTTAATTGGGGCTGGCTTACAGTTTCTGAGGTTCAGTGCGTTATCATCATGGCGGGAAACATGGCAGCAATGTCCAGGCAGAGATGGAGGAGCTAAGAGTTCTACATCTCGTTCTGAAGGCAAACAAGAGAAGACTGGCATTCTCAGGTAGCCAAGAGGAAGCTCTCGAAGCCCACCCCCACAGCGACACACTTCTCCCAACAAGGCCACACCCACTCCAACAAGGCCACACCTCCTAATAGTGCCACTCCCTGGGCAAAGCATATTCAAACCACCACATCTTGTTAAATGAAAATTCCCTCTCTCCCCTGCTCATGAAAATTTCTAATTTTATTCAAGGGAGGAGTAGCATTCTTCTCTTTGTCCACTATGCTTGACCTCATACCTCCCCCCCTGGCCCTCTGTCTGAGGGAAACTCCTTGGCTGACCAAGTTAATTCAGCAGTAGCTTTTATAGTCACCACAGAATGAAAAGGATTTTCACTCATACTCCCACGTTAACCTTAAAGGAGTGCAATACCGGCTCCCCTGTATTCCATCCAATCAACTATACCGAATCATAAAACCGTGTAATTCATGTGCCTTGCTAATTACCACCCCTGCAATACAAAAAAGTGGGAGGTAACCCCCAAGGCCTCAAGGCCAATTGATGGCAGATTGATGTCACCCATGTACCCCAGTTTGGGTGACAAAAATATGTATTTGTTACAATAGATACTTCTACTTCATGTGGGCTTCTGCTCAAACAAGAGAAAACTCTAAAAAACTTATAGCCTATATGTTCTCCTCAGTGACTCTGCCACAGTGACCCTGCCACAGTGACCCTGCCACAGTGACCCTGCCACAGTG
>JADRCH010000805.1:1111616-1155683 GCA_019843965.1 Rhynchomys soricoides
CCTGCCACAGTGACCCTGCCACAGTGACCCTGCCTCAGTGACCCTGCCACAGTGACCTTGCCACAGTGACCCTGCCACAACAAATCAGGACCAATAATGGCCCTGTCTTTACCAGCATTCATTTAAAAACCTTCTGTTCTACATGGGAAATTGCTCACTATGTGGGATCCCTTATAGTCCCCAAGGACAAGGTAAAATTGAAGGGTACACCAACCCCTCAAAACCCAGCAAAAAGGCAAGACACAACCTCTTACCCCCTAATGTTTAGTTGGCAATGGCCTTAACAAGAAACATTCTTAATATATATGAAAACACAAAATATCCTCCCATCAGCCTTAATTGGTATACACCACAATTGACACCCCCCCTTGTTGGGGAGATGATGAGATCACGTAGATGGGTTCTGGAAGGGACCTGGCCCCCTCCCCACAATGGAAAGTGGTTTTATTTGTGTATTCCCATAGGATCAACCTTGGCCTATCTGGATACTAGCACAAAATTTTCAACCTTATTGGCCACCAAGAAGATGGCTCACCTATCACCTATTGCTGACAGGAAAGGGAAGGAGGAGGTCCAGAAGGAGACATCTGTGACCAAGGAATGAGATTACCAGGAAGGACATTCATGGCCTGGTAGCAACCACATGACACATGTTTCTTCCTCACACTTCTCTCTCTGCTGTTTTAATGGCGGTCTTCATTCTATTGCAGGCTCATCCCGCCACCCCTCACCCATAATTCCCTCCCCAAACTCTACCACTGGTGTTTTTCTGCTCAGGAAACCTATGATGGTAAGAATCAGGAGATTGGGTCTACAGACTACCCAACTACGAATGCTAAAGCTCTATTCCTATTCCTGTCCATCCTAACTCCACCTCTGTGACCCCCAACCTCTTTTTCTGCTTCCCTTATTGACAAAAGGGTCACAAAGGAAATTCAGGCTGCCTCATGGATCAGAGTCATTATGGTGGCTACCATTATTGGTCCCGTTAAATTGAACTCAGCTCTCACAGAAACAGCCCATTTCGAAACCTAAATAACAGTCTCACGATTGTTATAGATGACCCCTGGGATGAAATATGACCACCCTTGCTGGACTTATAAAATAGAAGGACTTTGAACCTCTTGACAGCAGAACAGGGTTGGGGGGGCTTGTGTCATCCTGGGGGAGGAATGTTGTTTTTATGTACATGAATCAGAACTGTTTGAACAAAATGTAAGACCCTTGAGACCTCTGCAACAATTTGAGGTCCCAATCTGCCTACAGTGATCCTGTCTCCTGGCACTCCAACCCCCTCATTGCCTGGCTCTTGCCCTTGATGGGCTTTATCAAAGCTGTTGGAGGCCTTCTCCTTCTTGCCTCGTGCCTGATACAGTTTCTCAAAAACCAAGTTACTAATATAGCCAAAGTCACCACCAACACAATCTCGAGCTATTCCCACAGAGGATGCTGACACAGTCCCATTATGAGAAACAAAGGGGGGAGATGTGGATTCCCAAGCCAGACGAGGGACGGTAGAGCACTACTGTATCCCAGACAGCTCTCAGCACGTTAGGATAGGAGTAGACCTTTCTCTCCCCAGCTCGGGCTTGAGCATACTCAACCCCAAAGAGACAAAGGCCAAGTCGCTGTGAGAAAGCCAGTTCATCTTCTGTGTCCCTGCCTGAGAACTGGTTTCTCAGAAATCATGTGACCGGCAGTCTGCTAATCTAGCTGATGTGCTTGGAAGGTCCCTCCCCCTTGCAACATTTGCTCCTTTGTCCTTCTTCCTCCCCTCCTCACTGCCTTGAGCTGTGTAATCTAACCCTCTATTTCAATAAGCCAGTGGTCCTCTGACACACTCTCTCAGGTTTGTTTATACCTGCCATGCTCACTGTGCCCGAGACCCTGATCTCCAGCTCCTATAAATCTTGAGCCTACCGGTGCACCTTGGCTAATTGAGGAAGGGGGACCCACAACATGTCAGAAAAAGATAAAAATAGCTCCACTCTAAGGTAGGAGAGATGTTAAAATTCACTCTGACATCTGATAATGCCAGGTTTTGGATGTTTTGCAAGTTTCTTACATGTTCGGATGTTTCTTTGTACTCAGAATAGTTCTTGTCAACCTGAAACTGGTTACTGCGGCACTTCCAGGGTGTTCCTAGGAGATGTAAAGCCCGAGGTATTTGTGACCTGGCTGGACACTGTTTTAGTTGTCGTTCAGTGAGATATCATATGGTTTCCAGAACATGCTCTAATTAAAGTCCTATGTGTTAACTGCTGCGTGTAGTTTTAATCTACCGCCTTTGCTCTGGGATCAGCTGCACTCCCAACCCCCACCTTTTTACTCTACCTGCCTTTAGCTTTAGGAAGTGACCTCACTGGCAGCCCCTTTTGAGCTTTCCTTGAATCCTCGGATAAAACACACACAGAGAGATTATTCCTTTATAATTTGCCTTTCTTAGCACAATTGTTAGGTGGTACTGTCTCCTGCCCGGAAAAGCATTATTAATATTTTTATCACCATCTCTCCACCTGCCCTAAACTTCAGTGGCTAGTCCCACCCAGCCACCTAGCCCCTGCCAAACATCCATGACCACTTGCCTGTAGTGGCTCAGCTACAGGCTCCAGCTCCCCACTCCCACCTCCACCCCCAACCTCACATGTTCCAAAGCATGGCAGAAAAAATCTCTCCTTCCTTGTGTCTACCTTTTTCAAAACCCTGGGACCCAGAAGACTGTCTGTACCTTCTGCCCAGCAATTGGCCCCTGGCATTCTTTACTGACAAATCAAGAACCAATTGTCGAGAAAGACCTTAGCATCAGAACCCTCCCCTTTAATTGACCTCACTAAAGTTTCCTTAAGGTAATCTATCACCCATGTTGCAGCAGTTCCCATTAAGATTACTGATTGAAATCCTAAGTCAGAGTTCAAACAGCGTTGTGAATGGGAAGCTGTCGCATGCGACACAGTCGCATGCTCTGTGGCTTGTTTTTAACCTTTATTTTACATAATTTTACTTTATCTGTGGGTCTTTTGCGCCACAAACACGCAGTGTCCTTGGAGTCTAGAAGAAGACGTTGGGACAGCAGTTACAGTGGCTATAAGCTGCCACCTCGGTGTTAGGAATTGAAGCCGGGTCCCTCTGCCAGAGCAGCCAGTGCTCGTAAATGCTGAGCCGTCTCTCTGGGCCCCAGTGTCATTAATTTTAGCCATCCTTCTGGATGTGGTATAGTGTCTAGGATTGTGGAGAGCTCTTGGTCAGGTGGCACCCTCAATGTTGTGACTTAAGAATAGGGAGTTCAGTGAAGGACCCATGGGTAAAGGAAGTATGCACAAAGGAACATATAGAAAATTTGGGCTAGCCGTGAGTAATCCCTGTAAAAAACGGGACAGGGTAATGGTAGAATTCTTTTTGTACATATGCTTAGAGATATGCTAAAATCCAAAGGAGCAAAGATAAGTCAAATAAGATGTCCTGCTTCCGATCTGGCTCCCACTGGCGAATGCCTAGTTCTGGTTCTGGGTCCCTTAGGTAGGATATCTGAGTGCCTTTGGTGGGACATCTGGTCTGTGACTGTGATTATTGGGTTTAGCAGGTGACAAGGTGTTCCTCCCTTGAGATTATAGCTAGAAAAAGTAAGACAATTTTGTCTGTCTAAATATGTAAATGTGTGCAGCCACTTCATGTTTGTTTCTTACTGGTACTAAATGTGTAAGTATGTTCTGCATCTCTTGGTTATAGACCATTGGCTTATAAGTTATCAGCTACGGTTAAAAATTTGTAACATTGATAACAAAAAGTTGGCTTAAAACTGGTAACCCAGGGTTGGAGTCATTCTGAGCAACAACACATGACATGATCCAACCCAGATAACAGGTCTCTAAAGTTATCTTTACATTGGGATAATATTTTATGTAATTCTTTGCTGGGACCAACCCTGGCGTGGTGGAACGAAGCCCAATGTGTCTGTCTTGCGGCGCTGTGGCTCTGGGTGTGACAGGACACTCGGGAAGTGACCATGCATCTTCCCACACAGTCCCACGGGCAGTTGGGGGCTGTGGGAAGCCTCTATGGGCCCTGCCCATGGATGGGGAAGGGGCCATTCCTGGAAAAATGCTGAGCAGGTGACTATGTGGGTTCTCTAGCCCAGGGCACCGCAGTCGCCGCAGGGTGCTGCAGATGGGCTAGCCAGAGCGCAGTTCGGTTCCCACAGGAACTGGGTCTCAGCGGCTTTGGGGGCCGGACTAACTGCTTAGGCTTGGGTGAACTGGTACCATCTAGGAGTGCTGAGATACCCTGGGTGAGAGATTAGCCATGGCTCATCAATCGAGGGCTGAATCCCTCACTTCCAGCAGCGGGTCCAGATGAAGAGACAGTCCATAATTCTAAGATGTTTATTTTCATCATGTGGAGAGTGGCATAAATGGAACTGTACCCCCACCCCTCCCAGAGAGATGGGGCAGATATAGTAACTGGGAAGGGGTGTGGCTAAGCCTCTAGGTGTCTCATTAACATGGGGATGGCTTGGGGCTGTGTGGCCACCACTCTACCTGGGGCGTGATATGTGACCATGACTGGACCTCCCAGGAGCCTTGGCATAACGTTTCCGGTCCCTTGGGAATTACTTCACTGGTTCTCCCAGAGTTTGCCTGTGCTCAACTGGTGTGCCAGACGCCTGCCAGATCACTGCGCCACAATTCTTGTCCTAGAAACTAGACTTATAAAAGATAGGATTTAGCCGGGCAGTGGTGGCACACGCCTTTAATCCCAGCACTTGGGAGGCAGAGGCAGGCAGATTTCTGAGTTCTCGAGGCCAGTCTGGTCTACAGAGTGAGTTCCAGGACAGCCAGGGCTACACAGAGAAACCCTGTCTCGTAAAACCAAAAAAAAAAAAAAAAAAAAAAAAAAGGAAAAAGAAAAAAAGAAAGAAAATAATTGACTTGGTATTGATTTTAGAGAGACTGGATTAGTTTACACTGTTAAAAATTGGTTTTGTCTTCCAAAATTATGGTTATGCTCTGATATTGCAAAAGAAACTTTTAAAAATTATAGTTAAATATATATAAAGCTAATGGAACATTGGCAGTTTACAATTCAATCACAAGCTCAAGGTTTTAATTCCCCTTTGCTTGTCTTCTAAATATAAACCTAAAAATGCTTCTCATCATGCTAAAAACATCTCTGTTCCATCTGTATGTCTATCTTGAGGAAGAAAATGTTCTATGCCTTTTAACCCAAACCGGTAGCTTTCACTAATTCTCAAAGGCATAAGTCTATTCCTGTTGTCTAACAGACTCAGGGATCATGTTAACCAGGGAATTATGGAACGAGCCCATGGAGCCCTAAAAGATCAGTACATAAAAGATAAAAGGGGGAGGGAGACTTGTATACTTTTTCACCACAAAATTTTATTTTGAATTTTTTGACCTTGGATGCCAAGGAACTCTCTGCTGCTGAGTGTCTCTGGTATCCTACAACTCGGTATACCTATGCCTAGGTGAAATGGAAGAGTACACTTACTGGTATATGACATGGTCCTAATTGGGTATTAATATGGGAAAGAGGTCATGTTTGTGTTTTTTATGCAGGATACTGACGGAGTGTGGTGGCTGCCAGAGTGATTGATGAGTCATACTGATGCTGGGACAAAGAGTGATGCTGTCTGTGAGCTTGCTGAGTGACAGGGAAGCTATATTGGACATATGTTCCTGATCTACCCCTGATACATCCAGCAGTGTGGTCCAGACTGGAGATTCTTGTGACCAGTAATAATACTCAACTTCTTGGTTCTCCTTGGACAAGGGAGTCTCAAGACCATGAATTTCAACGCATTTGGTGATGAGATTCTTAATTGCTTTGTGACAAATAGTACAAATGATGGGTGTATTGTCTGTGTTTCCTCAAAAGTGGAGGAAAAATGTTTCACAAACCGTAACTCAAAGCATAGAGATGGACATGCCTAAATATTATGAAGGATTTGCCCCTGATCCTCAGGAGATACGACCTTGTGGATCTGAACCCACAGAGACGGTGGAACTGGCATTTAACAAAACTGTTAGATAGAAAGAATGTTATATCAACCATCAATGTGGTTTCCAATAATATGAGGATTATTGATTGGGCAGGGAATCAATCAAACATTGAGCAAAAGGAGATATCCATAGGTCTTTGGCAAACAAACTCAGGCCATTTTCAATAGCATATTTGGAAATTATCTGCAGCTCTCTATGAAGTTACATTAGAAATAGACAAAATTGGGATAGGACCTGGATTTCAAACAAATGTTAGTGCATGTGTTAAGGCTCCTAATTTTTTATTAATTGGCTATGTTAAAATTACTTCTGTTTCTTCTTTGGTATTTAACATACATTGTATTGATTTTACACTTTCTAAATGTATCAGTGTGTTGAAATCTGGCATGTCTGTTATGATTGTCTACCACCAAGCTTTTGTTTTATTGCCTGTGAGTTTAACAGGATCTTGGTATTCTGATAAGAGCTTTCAAATATTGGAAGAAGTTAGTCAGGCTTTAACTAGAAGCAAGAGGGTAGTGGGCTTGATTATTGCTGGCGTAACAGCTTTGATTACATTAATAGCTAGCACCACTGCTTCTGCAATTGCTTTGACACAAGAATTTAAGACAGCCACTTTTTAAAATCTTTTAGCAAAAAATGTTACTAATGCTCTGAATATTCAAGAAGATTTAGATAGGCACTTGGAACACAAATTGATGTTCTTTATAATACTATTCAAATTATTGGAGAGGAGGCTCCGAGTTTAAGAGTAAGAAGCCATCTCTAGTGTCACGCTAAGTATCAATGGATTTATGTCACTTCTAAAATTTACAATGACAGTCACTATAATTGGGAGAAAATTCAAAGACACTTGCAGGGTATTTGGCATAATTCTATCACCTCTCTGGATGTTTTTAACTTTGCACACTGAGATTACGAAGTTAAAGAACGCTGCTCCACTGAGTTTTGATGCTGCAGATATTGCTGATAAAATTATTCATGGCTAAAGGTCAGTATTTCCATCTTGGTCAAGCTTCAAGAATGGCATGTTGACCCGTCTTGTCTTGGGGATACTCTTATCCCTGCCTTTTTTGATAAAACTTGCCTTTAACAATATCAACATGTTGGTGGCCAAAATACATGGCTTGAAACTTAAAATGGATCCCCAGACATAGCCATTAATCTAACAGACTGGAGTCAGTGACAGGTATGGTTCTGCACAGAGCCTTACCAACCTAAAAAGACAGTATTGCTTTGGAAAGGAAGGTGTTCTTGTCAGAACAACCTAAGACAGGTGCAGTCTTGTTTAGGAAACACAAAAGGGGAGATGCGGAGAGCTCTTGGTGCTGCTTGTAGGAAACTGGCAAGAATATTTGACATTAGGCTAGGACAAGGAAGTAGACTCAAGATCTTGATCATCTTGATAAGTCCCTGAATACAATGGGACCTTTGTTTATGCCATGTTTGTTCCTTGACTACTTTGTTTATGCCTTAGTACTGGTCATATTCTTTGTATGTACCTAGAATGACATAAAAGCAGACTGGGAAAAATTAAACCCACTTCAGCACTTGCTGGGGTCATACTATAATTTTGTCTAATTGTCCCTTTCTTTCTTTAGTCCTTACTGTTGGGGATTGGTTGGAATCTGCATGTCCAAATGCTGAAGGTCCTTGCCCCCAATTGGTTTTTGATCGATCAATAAAGATGCCGACGGCTAATGGCTGGGCAAAGGGAGACGGGGCGGCACACTTAAATTTGCCTAGGCTAGGATGCAGGAGAGAAGAGGAGGGAAGAGGATCACCGTGTTTCAGAGGGAGACAGATCATATTTATAGCTGCAGAAGGAAAATCATCTGAAATGTAGATGGGAGGGAATGTGTCCCCCAAAAGGTCTGCCCTGAAGCGTCTGAGGTAGCAAAAACTAGGGGGCCACCCAGAAGGAGCAGGGCAGCAAAGATAGACCATAGAGTTAGAGGGTGTTGAGTCAGGAGTATCGGAGGGAAATCTATGATAGCCGAGCAGAGGATTAGAACTGTCAGCCTTTGGGCTAGCCATGGCATTTCAAAATAAGCTAATGTGTGTGTATCTTTCGTTTGCAGATCCAAAAAGTTCCTGGGCAGTGGCTGGAAGCATTTGACCCACTGGGAGCACAAAGCAATATAGCTAAATTCATCACTACACCTCCCTCCCTCCCTTAAGACCCTGTTGTCTGACTGAGCTGGCTTGGTCATTAACTTTGCAGGAATTCAAGCTGGGCAGGAACCTGGAGGTAGGAACCAATTCGTAGGCCACTGAGGAGTGCTGCTTACTGTCTTTCTCTCCATAGCTTGCTCAGCTTAATTTCCTATAGAACTCAGGACCACCAGCCCAGGGGTGTACCCACCCACAATGGGCTGGGTCCTCCCCCATCAATCACTAATTAAGAAAATTCCCCACAGGCTTGCCTATAGGGCAAAACTTATGGAGGAGTTTTTTCAATTGAGGCTTCCTCCTCTCAAAGGACTCTAGCTTTATGTCAAGTTGGCATAAAACCAGCCAGAATGGGCTGGGGAGATGGTTCAGTGGTTAAGAGCATTTACTGTTCTTCTGAAGGTTCTGAGTTCAAGTCCCAGCACCCACATGGCAGCTTACAACTGTCTGATGTTGTCATTTAGTGTGCAGATATACATTCAGACAGAGCCCCCATATACATACACACACACACACACACACACACACACATTAAACCAGCCAGAACAAGCATGGGATATGCTTTCATTTGTTTATTGGTCATCTGAATATGTTTTATATCTTCATGCTTTGCCTTTAAAAGTCCTGAGTTGTTTCTTTCCTTACTGAGTTGAGTTTGCTCTAGACCGACATCTTTCAGCAGTTACTCATAGTGAGGCTCTTTCTCCTAATCTGGAGTTCATCATTTTGCACACATTCAAGGTTCCTTTCAAAGAGCAGGAGCTTCTGTTTTAGATAAAGATCCATTTACAGTTTATTTCTTGTGGGTTTATGCTTCTGTCACAAGAAATGTTGCCTGTTCCTTGGTCGGTAAGATAGCTTATCAGGCAAAACACTTAACACACAGGTCTGACCCCTCCCCCACACTAATAGTGAACAAATTAATATATTTTTTTAAAAGGCTTGCAAAAATTTTAATTCAGTCTGGGGTGTGTGTGTGTGTGTGTGTGTGTGTGTGTTGCTGTTGTTGATGTTTTCTGTAGAAGTATAGTTTGAATTTTTACATATAGTTTGATGAGCCATTGGAAACTATAGTCACCCTTCATAGTTTGGGGAATTGGTTGCAGGGCCTCACAGATAAAACCCTTGGGCACTAAAGTCCCACAACACTACATTTGAAACAACTTAAGCAAGGCTCCCACCTGTGTTCAATCAGCTCTAGTTTTTCTATAGTACCTAAGATACAATGCACATCTGCATAACAGAAAGTCTTTTTTTGGTGCTTTTTAAAACAGGTATTTGAAAAGTATATCTTTTCTGCTGAGTGGCATACTTAATTTTCTACATCTTCATCTGTCTCATTGGCTGTAGAGAATAGCCTACTTTGCTGTCTGGCTTCTAAGCAACAAGCCTACATTTCTCATGGTTCTACAGACCAAGAAGGGGAAGGTTAAGGTTTGGCTTCTGATGAGGTCCATCTTGCTGGTTCATACATAATGCCTCACTCGGTAGGAGGGGCTAGATTCTTTTTCAGGCTTCTGCTGTAAGGGCAGTATTCACCCAGGGCTCCAACTTCTGCCACTGTTTTCTTGGGGTCCATAATTAACATGTGAATGGAGGTGTAGATACCCAGGTCATAGGCCTCTGCTTCATTGTTCTGGTTTCCTTAACAAAGAAGTCTGGTCAGACTAGTGTAATCCTTGTGCACATTATCTTCCATAAAAACGTTACACAGATGACCCCTCGATGCTCCCGGAGACTGGACCACCATCCAAAGAATACACATGGAGGGACCCATGGTGCTGGCCACATATGTGGCAGAGGAGGGTCTTGTTATCCATCAGGGGGAGCAGAGGCCCTAGGGCCTGTGGGTGTTAGATCCCTGAGTATAGGAGAATGCCAAGGAGGGAAGACGAGAGTGGGTGGTGGGTGGGGGAATACCCCCATAGTGGCAGGGGGAGAGGGAGGAAATAGGGAGGTTCCAAAGGGGAGATCTGGAAAGGGGGAAACATTTGAAAAGTAAATAAAGTAAAAAAAAAAAGACGCCCCCTCAAAAAAACACCCCAAAAACCGTTATACAGATAACACTGATGTAAATTTCCACAAATTTAGCTTGCAATTTCTAAATGTCTTTAAACTATCTGCTTCATGCTAGAAGTTAGGGAATGCTGTATTCTTTTCGGCACTTCAGGATCGTGCCAAACATTTGACTTCTCTCAGTTTGGGAGGTAAGGAAGACAGATGTCTAAGGGGTATGAGCTGAGAATCGTAAGCTGAGAGACGTCCCTTCCTCTCCAAATTGCTTTGGGTGATGGTGTTTTGTCACAGCAATAGAGACCCTCACTAAGATAACAGGCTAGACTCTGCATGTGGGAGGTGGAAGCAGAAGGAGCAGGGGCTCAGAGCTGACCTTGGCTATAGAGTTAGAAACCAGTCTGGTCTGGTAATATTAGCAATATTAACCAAAGGTTAAACGACAAGCTAGGTGGAAGAGTCCTTCTTCACGTTACATTGATAAGGAAAAATATCCAGAAAAGGTGGATAAGAGAGTCTCACATGGCCAGAGGCAGAGGCAGGAGGATATTTAAGAGTTAAAAGCCAAAAGAGTCCACATCGTGAGATGTCGGCCATCCAGAGCTACAAAGTGAGGCCCAAACAAAACAAAAAGATAAAGAATCTGAACAAAGTTAACAGAAAGGAAAACAAGCTTGTAAGTTGTAAGTAGACGTGGAAAGTCTAGTTACTGATAACATTAGCAGCTGAGATTGGTTCTTAACCTATCAATTGTCAAAAGCTCTGAGGTCAGTGTGTTCTGCCTATGGTACAAGGAAGCCCGGGGTTGGTTGGCATGTGTGCCAAAACTACAATCTCATGAGAAGTGGAACTTGAAATTCTGTGCTGTTAAATTATCCTCGGCAACGTACCTGTAGGTATAAACTTTTAATTTGTTGGAATGTTTTGAGAAAAATGACAGGTAAAGACTGACTCTCGTAGAGTGAGCTGCGAGGCAACTTTTGTAGAGAGACTGAATAATATCTTTCAAACATTGTTACACAAAAGAAGAGTAAGAATCATGCGTGGGATACAGTGCTGTTTATGTACAAGGAAGAGACAGTAGTGAGCATCTCTGGTGTATGCAGGGGACATTGCAGGAGACACAGGCTACTTGAGAGAAGGGCTGAAGACAGTCTTTTTGTCTTCTAACATACAGGTAGGGTTTTTCTTGTTGCTTTGTTTTTTTGGTATTAAGGAATAAACCCAGGGCCCAAAACATGCTAGGGAAGTGTTTTACCACTTCCAGACAAAATTTTCTTACACGTTTAAATTTTTTTTTGGTACCCTAAAAAATATTTAACATAATTGGATTTTAAAGACACTCTTTTTTTATTTTTTTTTATTTTTTGACACTTTATTTACATTTCAAATGTTTCCCCCTTTCCAGATCTCCCCTTTTGAACCTCCTTATTCCCTCCCCCCTCCCCCTATCTCTATGGGGGTATTCCCCCACCCACCCACCCACCTACTCCCATCTTCCCTCCCTGGCATTCCCCTATACTGGGGGATCTAACACCCTCAGGCCCAAGGGCCTCTCCTCCCCCTGATGGTTAACAAGACCCTCCTCTGCTACATATGGGGTCAGCACCATGAGTTCCTCCATGTGTATTCTTTGGTTGGTGATCCAGTGTCTGGGAACATCAGGAGGTCAGGCCAGTGGACACTGTTGCTCCCTCCATGGGGCTGCAAACTCCCTCAGCTACTTCAGTTCCTTCTCTAAGTCCTCCATCTGGGGCCTCACACTCAGCCCAATGGTTGCTGTGAAGTGATTCTTGGGTATTCCAAACTTTTGGGCTAATAACCACTTATCAGTGAATACATACCGTGTTCATTTAAAGACACTCTTAAGGACTGGTTACATAAACACATCACATGTTTTTCTTTGGGATAAATAGTTAAGAGTGGAATTGCCACATGACTCTGAAGAGGTTCACGTGGTGTCAGTGAGCTTCCTCTGCATACCTGCTACATTGACAGAACTTGGACCACAGTAAGGGGGGTTAGGATGTGAGATGCTTGAAGTCTCAGACATTGTGCTGTACAGGGTGGGGCAGTCATGTGGGAGCCATCTTGGCAGTTTGTTGGGAACCTCTTAGAGAATCTGTTCCAATGTCCTGTGGGGCGGAAAACCATGCCAAGAAGTGTGGTAAGGTAGAGCAGGCAGAGACCTGGAGACTCAGTGGGCACACACCCGAGGTTTAGGCGACTCCCAGCTCCCCGACAGACTCCTGACTTGGAACGCGTGCCATGCTCCTCACATAAAAGAAACATGTCCTATGGTGACACAAACAGAGTTCTCCATGATAATGAGGTACCTAGAGGCTGGAAAAGCTTAGCCAATAGCTTTCCTTCCCAAACATTCCCCCTACAAAAGGTGTTTAATCTCAGGCCCACCCTGAGAAATGGGGTATGGCTTTATGCACCCACTTTCTGCCATGAACAACCAATAAACTGTTCAGAACCGTGGACTGTCTCTTTTGCCAAGATCCACCATGAGGAACCTGGGGAAGGCCTTTGTCTACAGGGCCACAGGTTTGTTCTTCCATAGAAGGTCTCTCTGTGCTTCCAGTCACAACAGCTATCAAGGCTGTCTCCACCAAGCTAAGGACAATCACCTGCTGGGACAAGCCAGGCTCCCCTTCCTACCCCACCCCCAACCCCGCATCCTGGGCTAGATGCTGTCCCCAGCCCTCCTTCCCTCCCCCTGACTCAGTTCTCTACTTGAGTGGTAGAGAGAACACAGGCCGACAATGTTGCATGTGCTGAACCCAGGGTGGCTTCTCCTCAACACAGACTGGCCTTGTCAGCTCCTGTGGATCACCTCTCAGTGGCCTGACTTCATCAGTCTGGTAGTTCGTGAACTTTGTAGTCTGACACCACTGTTGCCACCCATTCCTTCTCTTGGCTCAGCTGGATTTATTTCCAGTCCTCTAAAACACTGTCCTTTGACCGCTGAGCCTTCAGTCAGGGTACCCTCTTTTCCCAGACTATGTCTTCCCTGCCACCTACATTGCCAGTTTTTGTTTAAATCTCTCTTGAGAAGCTTTGCCCAGTCCCTCTGCTTATAGTTCAAACTGAATCTTGTGCTGGCCCCACCATTTCAAGACCTACATGGACGGGGTCTTGGGAGCAGGGACACTGCTCCTTTTTTACACATTTAGCATCCATCATATGTGACAGAAGTGGTCTTGTATGTATGTTGTATGTTGCATGTGTGTTTGCATGTGTGCAGGTGTGCTTACTTGTGATAGCACATATCACGGTAACCTTCTTTTCTGAGACAAGATCTCTCACTGATTTGGGGAAGAAAAAGCAAGCCCTCAGAATTGGATTGTCTTTGACACCCACCCCTGCAGCACTGCAATTGCAGGGTGTGTGCCTCTTCCATGCCCATGTAGGCGTGTGTGGGTGCTGGAGATCCTGGTTCATGTCCTCATGTTCCCCAGCCCAGAAGTGATCTTTTTAATTGGATAGTGAATGCTATGCCACAAAACAGGGCTAATTTTGTAGCAGTCTGGCCAGTCTTGGAGGTGGACCTTCCTCTGATATTCTGGCCGGCTATGGCCAGCCTTCCCTTATGCTAAGAAGCCCCTGTGCCCTAGGATGCTCAAGGCATTTAAAAGCAAATGTTTCTATGGTCCATCCCATAGAAAGGAGCATTCTGTAATTTTCACTTCGTGAAAGTGAGTGCAACCGTTTATCATAACCACAATCTTAATTACCTTCTCCCATGGCTCAGAGAGCAAAGCCTGCTCTCCCACTCCAGCTGATGGAGCCAGGCGGTACACACTGGGCTTTCTCTCCAGGCTCCACAAGTTTGCTGGCTGAATTCTCAAAAGTAATATTGCAGAACACAAGATGAGTCTCACGGTAACTAAGGGCTTTAGAAGTGGAGACGCTGAATGATGGGTAGAGGTCAGGGGGCTCTCAGAAAAGCAGTTCCTCAAACTAAAAAGGTTGGTTTGGGCAAGGAATCCAACGCAAATGATCTTGATGCTCTTGGAGTAGAGACCTCAGCATGTTTGATATGTTTTCACTGCTTCCTTTATTCTCAGATCAGACTCTTAAATCCTTATAGCTCTTTGCCTCTGTCTAGCTTAGATTTGTGTATTTAAATGAAGTCAGTTGTGTCTTCTTTGATCTGGAGGGTCTGTGGTTTCAGATTGTCAAAGATCTTGCTGTTGTCTGGTAGCGAGGGGTGGGGAATACAGAGAGAAGTGGATGTGCATGTTAGCTTACAAATACACCAAGTCAAGTACTCAATTTAGCTATTTCTTATGGAAAATTAAGAATAAAAACAAAAACAGAGGTAGTCAGTGGTGCCTCTAATCTCAGCTATCAGGAGGCAGAGGTAGGTGGATCTCTGAGTTTGAGGCTAGCCTGGTCTACAGAGCAAGATCCAGGACAGCCAGGGCTACACGGAGAAACCCTATCTCAACAAAATAAAAAACAAACAAATAAACAACAACAACAACAAAAACCCACCATTCCATGGAAGTTTACAGTGCTGGGGATAAAGTCATACAGTGAGGGTTTTCTTGGCCACCAGATCTAGTGTCCTGTGTATGTGTGTTGTCAACTGCCTCCCCCACACATCCTGATCCCCAGCCCCGTCTTCAACACCTAGTCTTGTCCCATCTGTCCCTTCCCTCAGGCCTCCCCACCTTGGATTACTTGGAAGCAAATGCAGAAGCTGTGTCACTCAAAGAAAAAATTTTAAAGCTTATTTTTTATTTTATGAGTATGAATGTTTTGTTCGAATATATTTCTGTGTGCCACATGCCAGAAGGGGTCCCAGCACTGAGAGGGGGAAGTGCACACGGGTTCCCACCCCTGACCAAGAAGCTCTCTGCAATCATTGATGCCCACTGGCAAAGGAAAAACCTGTTTTTCTCTAATGGACTCTCATTGGGATTACTAACTGTACTTCAAGGCAGGCCCAGTGCCCAGGAGTAAGTTGTCCAACACATAACGAACTCACTGGCATTTTTGCAGATGTTTTGTCTCATTTTGCTTTGTTTGGGATTTTTTTTTTTTTTGTCTCATTGGTCTTTTGTTTGTTTAATCTAATTTCCATTTTGTATGTGTGTGTTTCATGTTTTTATTTGTTTTTGCCTTTTTTATTTTTAAAGAGAGAGAGAAAGGACATAAAGGTAGGTGGAGAGGGTCTGGGAGGAATTTGGGGAAAAACATGACTGAAATATCTTGTACACATTTTTTTTTTCAATTAAAAAAAGACTGTGTTAACTAGTGGTGTCACAGTCTGAAGTGTGTCGCCTGCGTTCACATGTCTTCTTATGGAAGCTTTTGAATCAAATGCTACAAAAGCCCTTAAGTCACCTGTCAGCATTTCTTTGCTGTATAATACAGCAATCTTCTGAGGGCTCACATGGACCTCATGGCTGACCTGTTCCGTCAAAGTCTCCAGGTGGGGACTGGGTGGCTCAGCTAAGTGTCCCCAGGTTTGGGATCAATGAAGTGACTCATTGGGTAAAGATGCTTACTGCTGAGAGTCTTATCATCTGAGTTTTGATCCTCAGGACCCACATGGTGTTAAGAGAACACCAAGTTTCAAGCTGTTCTCTGACATCTACAAGTGAGGACACACACACACACACACACACACACACACACACGAATAAAGAAATGTCAAAAATGAAAAGCCTTCCCAGGTGGCTGATGTGCCACCACAGTAGAAACCTCCTGAGACCCTACTCTTCCAGTTTAAAGATTAGAACTATATATCCCAGGGCCCAGATCGCCACCTGCCCAGGAGCACACACTACTGATGCCCACACATGGGGAACTTGGGCCCAGTTTCATTCATGTCGCTTCTGCTTCGATGTCTCCCTGTTCTGCCTGGTGGTTTCCCAGTCTGCAATGTGCAGCGTGAAAGAAAGTAGGAGCAGACACAGGGTGTGGCTCCTGGTGTCTCCCTTACACACAGCACAGCTCAGAGTGTGGTATACGAACAGGACAGGACAGACAGGTGTGGGCAGGTCCTTGCACCCCTAACCTTCTTAGTGCTCAGAAGCACCTTCCAGTATCCTGTATGTTACTGTCAGGGAGTGCAGAGGCCCAGAAATGGGATTTGATATTTGGCTAAGCCACTCTTACGATCAGCACTAGACAGGTACCTTCCATTTTTGCCTGTATTGCAGGAAACACACAGGTTCTCCATTACAGCACCCACTAGCCAGCCAGTGCTGACACAAATCACTCTAGGCTCACTTCTCTACCCTCCTCATTTTCAGAGACTGTCCACTTTGATGGTTTCCTCCGTGGGTAGAGGGATCCCCACTGATGCCTCCTGACAGCTGTGTGCATTTACATCCCCTCTACCTTGTCTCAAGAAACCACTGGAGGATGTGTTCCATCTAAATGAGGACGTGAATTGAGGGGAAGGGCAGGGAGTCTCACAGAGGGATGGAGGAGCCCAAGGGGCATTGATGTAGTCCCCACAAAAAGGGTGGGGGGCAGTGCAGCAGGCCCTGAGTCACAGTGCAGACTTGTTTAAGGTTATGCCCACCAAGCAACTGCCTATCTTGATGTGTGGATGGATGCAAAGGATTTGGGTGTGTCTGGTATACAACATATCCTGCTTCTCCAGGCACCCGAGGATAGGGACAGACAGGCAATTATTTCAGGGTCTCAATGGTGAGTAAGAAAACCAAGGTGGTGTTTGTCCTTCGACTAAGTTTTTCCTGGAAAAAGAGCACACCCTGTGGTCTGAGCCCTTGGAGAGGCTCGAATACCAGGGGACTTGAACTTGGCCAGCATTCTGCTCCACAGTTCTGCTGGTACCTCGCACTCCATGGGAGTCCTGCCACCACCCTTTCCTCGCTGAGTCAGGTGTGTGCTTCATGCTCAGCTTCTCAAAGGTCAATATTTTCGAGAGTCACACAAAAGTCCATAACTCAAAGAAATTCTAGGGAGTGATTAGCAGCCAGGCCGGGATCAGGGCGTCCTCTGGGTGTCCACATGGAGGGTGTGTTGAGCCCCAGGGTCTTGAGGTACCTGCTATTTTATTCAGGTACCTGCTGTTTCCTGTCTTTGTAGGCACTGGGCTTGATCTTAATACCCCATGCACACAGGCATCTGGTGTGCTCTGTGTTCTAAATCACAATGAACGCATTTTAGAGTTAAGGATTTACTTCTGGAAAAGAATCCAAAAACTTCATACTAAAGTTAAGTGCTGAACACAGAGTCAAGCATGTCCTAAATCATCTGGTTAATTCTTTGCCACCAGCTGAAGTCTCCAGAAGGTAAGTACTGGGCTTGTGAATCTTGGCTGCCTGCCGACCTTGACACACTGAGCAAACAAATTTACCTTCCATAACAAGTGTTATTCGGGAAGCCCATTACTACCTACCTTGGTACAAAATATACTTGACGGATTGTTTGAGGCACAAAACAAAACAGAAAACATGTGGGGTTTGCGCCCGCAACTCCCCCCCTCCCCCCCCAACCACCCCTCAGCCTCTTTCTTTCCTTGGCTTTTCCTTCCCCTGGAGCCAAATCTGAGTCAGCCCACACAGCTAGCTGTTTGGTAGGTGGACTCATTACAACGAAATGTCCCCCCTGTGGTCATCATAGGTGGAGGGAGGGGGAGGGGGTGCTGTTATTTCCTGCAGAAGGGATAGAGAAATATCTTTAAATGTTGGGAGTTAGCCAGGTGTGGTGGTGGTCCATTCCTTTAATCCCTGAACTTGGGAGGCAGAGGCAGGAGGATCTCTGTGAATTCAAGGTCAGCCTGGTCTGCACAGTGAGTTCCAGGACAACATAATACACAGAGAGACCCTGTCTTAAAAACAAAACAAAACAAAACAAAAAAGGTGTTCAGAGTTAGTGCTGTCCTGGCAGAAATCATGTGCCAAGGAGAGGCAGGAATACAAAGGAATACAAGGAACAAATCCCAGGAATCCTCTGTGTTTCTGCTTAGCACATGACACAGCTGAAGAAACTCTAGAGTGACTTTTGCTCCCTTGAAGAACGGTATCCCCTCCCCTACCCCCCCCCACATACACACACACACACACACACACACACACACACACTAGAATCCAGAACATTCAGGTGGCAGCTTAAAATGAAGCCGCCTTCACTTCAGATAATTCTAATTTTTTTTTCTTTTAATTATCACCAGGGTATAATATCGTAATTTTGAGATCATAATTCATGTATAAATTGAAAGGAGAAAGCTGGGCAGACAGAACTTTAAAGAGGAAGGAGAGATTCCATTAGTTTGTTCAACAAATATTTATTATCGACTGGCAGCTGGACTACTTGGTGGCAATAGAGCGACGAACCCAAGCCCAGTTCCTCTCTAATGGGTCGTTCTTCCTAGGAGGAGGGAAGAGAAACAAAAGAATAAATGTAGCTATGTACAGACACATGTGAAACAATGCAAGTGTCGCTACAAGCATACGCTGTGAGGAAGGCATGGAGACGAGAAGGGTCATTACAGAGGTCGGTCAGGACGGATAAGATGAGTTATGTCACTACTCCAAGGAACAGTGTTCAAGGTTAGCCTGGGCTGAACAGTGAAATCTTTTCTTCACAAAAGCAGAAGTTGGGGGAAACACACATATGTGTTGGTGGTCTGCACATTTGCAGTTAAACTTGACAGCTCTTCCAGGTGATGAGCATATAGAAAATGATGGTGTTATTGTGTTCCAAGGGTGTAGGTTTTTCATGAGGTCAGAAGGTGACCTTCCAGGCCCTTGTGCTGTGTGAGTCAAGGACAGGTTGTTTCTACCACCAAGTTCCTGACAAACAATTTACTGTGACCTTGAGGCCCACATCAAAGGTGTTTGTCACAGCTCAGCAATGCAGTGTCGAAAGCTAGCAGGTAGAAATGAATTAAAAACCAGTGAGATCAGAGAGTGTGATCATGGTTTCCCTCAGTTTGAATAATGTAAAGCTGACAGACAAACAGAACAGCTGCTTCCCATCACTCTTCTTATGACCACAGGCCCCAAGAACATGAATGGTGTGAAAAGCCAATGCACTGGGAGGAGTCATCGCCTAGAGAGTAAGGGACATAGCTAGGTGCCACTGCTCTCATCAGGTCCCATGGAGCAGCTCTAGGGAAGCAGAACAGCGGCACAGCTGGGACTGAAGCCAGCACTCAGGGTCACCTGAGGCCCCTTTCACTTCCTGAGGGTGGGTGACTGAGGACAACAGGACAGGGGACGCGGGGGCACTTGTATCATGTTCCTATTTGATAACAGACAAAAACCACCCTCAAACCATCTAACTAGAGAAATCCTTAGGGCCAAACATCACAAGATGTTCAGAGTGGTCACCTTTGAGGTAGATTGTCACTTATATATGTTTTTTTTGCTGCCTTTCTGTGACTTTTCTACAGTTAACCACAGAGAACTGAGCTATTCCCACAAGTATTCTGAGTGGCTCTTTAGAGCACGTGCTGGCTATCCATCCTATCCCCAGTTCCCCACAGGCACTAGAGCTAGTATCAACCAGAACAGCGCCTTTCACAGGTCACTCTGCTGGGTGAGAGTTAGACCGTGAGTCTTTACATTTTTCATGATTGTGGGTTTTCCTGTAAGTGGACTTTTGGGTAAGTATGAGCAAATCCACTCTACAGTCTTGCTGGCACTTTTTTTTTAAATCTGCAATCTGAGGGGTTGTCAGGGCCACCTCCATCCTAGGGCCTCTGAGACTTGCTTAGAGAATGACATGGGAGAGGTGACATGACACCTATAAGCAAGTTTCTGAGCAGACCCACTTAGGACAGTGATCCTTTGTGTAGACTTCTTCCTGGATTTCTTTTTTGCTTCATGCTTTTTCACTCTTAACTCAACAGCACACCTGAAGTATCCCCAGGGTGAACACTCAGCAGAGAGGCACGGGGGGGGGCAGGGGGGCACCTTGGTGAGTGTGGGGCTCCTCAGGGGAAGCATCTTGTAATGCAGGCTGGGGGTGTAGCTGGGTTTATAGTGTGCAGAGCTAATATATACGAAGTTCTGAGACGGTCCCCAGCAGAGCATAAAATCAGGTGTGATGGCTCACATTACAGTTGCGATTCCTGGGTTTTCGCACCAATGGAGTGTTTATAGAAAGATAAAGAGAGAAGGGATATTTTCTATGGAAGTGTGGTGGCGAGGGATGGAGGAAGGGGTGAGAGAGAGAGAGGGAGAGGGAGAGGGAGAGAAGTAGAGGAGTAGAGGCCGGCCATGAGCATGTGGAGAGAGAGGGCGGAAGGGAAGCAGAGAAAGAGCAAAAGAGCAAGCGAGGAGCAAGGGAGTGAGAAGGGGGCAAGCAGCCTGACCAGGTAGGGTCAGGCCTACCTGGCTGTTGCCAGGTAACTGTGGGATGGAGCTTAGACAGATTGCTAATAGCTCATGCCTATAAGCATAGCTCTCGAGAGGTAGAAGGTTATCCTTGACTAAGTAGCTAGTTCAAAGACAGCTTGGGCTATGTGAGTTCTATCTTCAGTCAATTTTATAAGATGCCAACTGGGAAAACACACAGTGAAAAATGCGGGCAATGAAAATGTGTAAGCCAGTGAAAGACTCAAGCCTGCATCACCGTCAAGGAGACTGTTCTTTCAATGTCCCAGAAACTGCAGTGGAGTGAGCTCCCACTGCCCAGAGTGTTTGTTTGTTCTTCATCCCCAGTTTATCTGCAGAGTGTTAGTTCTCCATCCCTGGTTAATTCCTAACCTGGTTGCCATGGGTGAAAGCGAAAGTCTCACAGTTGCTTCAGAAAAGCCTCCTCCAAAAGTTGACCTCTGAGCAGAGAGCTGGGGTAGGAAGGACTTGGTTGTACTGGACTTGGTCCAGGGTCCACGCAGAAGGAGCTAAGGAGACCCTACCCTGTGGCAATCTTGGCTGTGTGGCGCAAAGAGAGGCTGCTGGGGCTGGTACACAAAGAGAGAGGGAGTGGGGAAGGAGAGGTTGTGAGAAAGAGAGGAACATGAGAGCCTGTAGTTTCAGCTCACCCCCTCTTGACATTACATTGCCTCTCACGGTAGGCTCCGCTTTGAAATCCAGTTTTATCTGAGTCTGAGTCCTAACATAAATATCTATGCAAATCATGCCATTAAATGAGCAAATCAAACAAAACCAGGCATAGTAGTGCATGCCTATAATCATAGCACGCCAGAGGTAGAGGCAGGAAGACCCGTTCAAGGTTAGTCTGGGATACCTGAAACCCTTTTTCAAATAAAAAGACCTAAGTAACTAACTGAATAAATAAACACATTGTGTGACCATGAGCTACAGTGAAGGCACAAACATAAATCAGGAGTCAGCTTTAATATCTTTCAACGTTCGCCTTAAATATGGAAGCCTGGCTTCTAGCCCCACAGCTCAGCCCTGAGCTCAGAAGAGGGCACACAACCTGAGGCTAGTGAGCATCTCCCCTAGTCCTTTCTACAACGAGAGCAGCCATCCCACAGGCCTCTGACCTTATGGAGAAAAAAACGCATCAGAGTGTTGATAGAGATCATACATCCATATGACTGGGAAGGGAGGCCATGACTCCACTCTTGACTACTGCTTCTCTTTCTTCCTGTGTGTGAGAAACAGTCTCTGTCTGGTAAAGACACAGAGACCAAGTTAAGAGTTTAGCCATCGTAAAAAACAAAACAAAACCCTTAGGTCAATGTCATAGAAATAAGCAATAAAACTTAGATAACTGCCTAGGGCTGAGGGAAGGGGACTGAAAGCTGTTTAATGGGTATCAAACTTCAGCTCTGTAAGGTGAGGAAGTCTTGGAGATGGTTGCACAACTCTCTCTCTCTCTCTCTCTGTCTGTGTGTGTGTGTGTCTGTGTGTGTGTGTAGATACATGTACCACCTGTGTGCAGGTGCCCACAAAAGCCAGAAGAGGGTCTCCTGGGGCTGTGAGCCACTCAAAGTTGAGTTCTGGGAACTGAACACAAGTCCTTTGGAAGAGCAGCAGTCACTCCTAACCACTGAGACATCTCTCCAGCCCATGAACGATGCATTTTAAAATGACAACAATCTTACATTTTGTCACGATTTTTAAAAACAAGATGTCACCAATAGTTTGGGCAGCAGCGCTAACTGCTCTGCTAACAGACTACTTGTCTGGTACAGCTGTGACTGATCCTTGCTCTTAGCCCAGTTCATCCGTCTAAGATTCTGATGTAGCCATGGTCCACAGGAACCTGCACCTCTGAGACACTGGCAGTGACACGTAACTTTCTTTGATCTCTAAGCTACTGCAGTGGCCTAGTGGGTAGGTTGACAGATACACTCAGAGAAGGTATCTGCCCCCGCCATCCTGTCTCCAGACCTTGTTTGTCTTTCGTGGTGTGCTGAGCAGTAGAGGCTCATCCTGCTGGCCTGACTTTGAATACTTTGGATACTTTGAACTGAGATGTTAATTCAGTGACCACCTTCTCTCCTTGGCAAACTGACTCTGTTGTTCCAGCTTGGTCTCTTTCCCCAACATGGCAATTAGATCATCCAAACTGAGCTGTTTGGAGTTATGCTTATAAAATCATATGTGTCTAATCCAGTTCTGAAAAACAAAACAACACAGCAACAACAACAAAACAATGATTGTTTGAACTTGAACTCTAGGGCTGGAGAGATGGATGGCTCAGGGGTTGGGAGCACTGAATGTTCTTCCAAAGGATCCGGGTTCAAATCCCAGCACCAACAGGGCAGCTCACAACTGTCTGTAGCTCCAGTTTCAGGGGATCTGAAACCTTCACACAGACATACATGTAAGCAAAAATACACCAATACACAATTAAAAAACAAAACAGAGCACCTGAACTCTAGGCCACAAGCTCTTCCTTTTTTTGGCTTTTTAAAAACATTACTTATTTATGTTTATGAGTGCTCTGTCATTTTCTCCTGTCCTACATGCCAGGAGAGGGGATCAAATCAAATAGATGATTATGAGCCACCAGGTAGGTGCTGGGAATTGAGCTCAGGGCCTCTGGAGGAACAGCCAGCACTCTTAATTGCTAAGTCATCTCTCTAGGCCCTTCTCTGACTTTAACGTTAGCATTTCCTGACCAAGAGAGTGCAGAAAAACATTGTGCAGTTCAGAAGCTACAAATCCAACCCACCGTGGGTGTAAGCTCGAGTCAAATGTGGGTGGCTGAAACGATAAACAAACAAACAAACCTGTCATACCTAAGATTAATTTGGAGGATTTCTCTGAATTTGAGGATGATAGTTGATATTATATATATATAATTTCTACAAAGCTGTAGCCTTTGATTTTAGACGCAGGATTTGAACTTAGGCTCTCTATACAAGTTAGTCCTCCCTGTTATTTTGTGTTCATGGATGAACCACAAAGATAAGACATGAGGATTAAACATGGTGGACAGAAACTTCATACTGACAGTCAGGATTCTGTGCCCTAGGTTAAAGCTCTTCTTCCACTTTGCCAGAGCCAAAGCTACTGTGCCTAAGAGATCCATAAAACAAAATGTCTGTAACCTGTAACCTCCTTGCCCAAGGACACGGAATCCTGAAATCCTGGAGGTTACGGTTTAAGGGGGATTACCAGCCAAGCGGTTTCACTCCCCAAAACAAGTTTGTTTGACCCAACTGCACCGGATGTACTTGATCACTCTAGGTGGGAGGTATGAGTGGGCAGGAAGTACACTTGCCTCTGATTGGATGTAGGTGGGAGGTACACTTATACTTGCCCCTGATTGGATCTAATGAGAAATATGGAGGCCTTATGCCTTTTAAAGCTTCTGCAAAAATGTGACTATTTCCTCAGGAACCCTGGAATGGTCCTGGCCGGAGTCCATTCTTTAATTAAAGCTTGCTTCAAATTTGGCTTAAAAATTGTGGAACTGGCCTTTCTCTCCCAAGTCTCAGGTTTCACAACTCTTGCTTACATTATAAATTTACAAAACAAACCTCTCCAGGGCCAAGGTATACTTCAGGACAGCCAGCCTCCGACAGGTCTGGAGACACGTGGCCATTTCCCTGGCAGTATAAGGCTGTCCTGGTGGCAGAGCCCTCCCTCCACCCTGGAGTTGGGGTGAGGGAAGGAGCACCAACGAGGAGCGAGAGCCAGCCCTTACCATGGGAAAGTGTCTTGCAATGAGCACATCTCTGGTTTAGCAATCAGTACCAACAGGACTTGCCATTGCCAGATCCCAGATTCTCTGGTGAGCAAGCAGAGCTTTACTTAATGGCATGGTAATGGAAGGTGTCACAGGGTGGAGGCAAGGGCTTTGACTTGGAATAATGGTTCCAGTTACCAGGGGTAGCTGGTTATGCCACCACCGAGGGAGAACTAAGAGAAGTTTCCTAATATCTTAGAGTCTCAGTTTCTTCCTGGAGAGGAGGACTGACCAGATAATCTACTTTTCTAATGGGTGTAGTCAATGGAGATCATCTTGGAAACTGGAAGGATGCTGCTTTCCTAAGACATGATTGCACTTGTTTGGTTTTTTTGGTTTTTTTTTTTTTTTTTTTTTTTTTTTGGAGGAGAAAATATAAGAACAAATGCACAGACATGTGTTGCCTGTGGCCTGGACTACTTGCCACCCGACACTACCGGCCCTTGGGAGGTGAGGTGGCAAGGAGTCAGTCAACCACACAGATTCCGGAAGCAGGTGAGAATCGCCACAGCAAGCTCATCTGTGCAAAGCTGTAAGCTCCTTTAATATCCTTCACCTGCACCCCATCGGTCCCAAGCATCTTCTAAACGGCAGTTCCCAATTGGCTGGCATTGTCTGCACCAGCAATCCTTGGTCTCACAGGCAGTCCTCAATTAGGTCGCCCTGTAGGAGATGCTTTTGTGGCTGCACGACCCAGCGTTTACATAGAGGTGTCACCGCCATTCCTGCTACAGACATGGTGTCCATATGGGTAAACTCAGGGACTCTTCCTGTGCTCTTTGACATGGTGGCCGTGTATGACTACCCACACAGAATCCGGACACCAGGTTAGTGAGCTAAGAGCCAGCTTACTTTTCAAGGGATCAGGGATCGGTGGGTGAGTTGAGTGGGCTTCCAAAAAATCCCTTTATCTCCCTTTCTACACCACTGGAATCAAAGGGCTGCAGATCCCTTTAAGGCAGCGAAAGGCTTGTATGATGGCCTATAACTGAACCAGTATGGAATGAGGGGTTTTGAGAGATGACAAATACCATGCAACAAGGACAAAGAACTTGATGCTTTCAGGACAGACTGCGATTGTTTTCTGACCTTGGTGCTTGGTGAGTTCTCTTGTTTTTAATCTATTTTTGAGATGATAGGTGATGAAAAATCACATCTCTGCAGCTGAAGGGTGGCAGCACTGAACTAGAACTAGAACCTGTGGTTATTTTCAGTTCCAAGTCTTCGAAGTTGGATGGGGAAATGAGCTCTCACACTGACTCATGAACAAATCTCTATGAAGAAATTCCAAAGATGATGGATGGGCTTCTCACCAGTCTACGGTCCCTGTGGATTGAGACTGGACAGCCGCTAGGCACAGACACTTGCTCTGGGCAGTGATGGACGTTAGATGAAGAACCTACCCTGAGAGGTAGCCATTCATGGTTCTTCGACTGGACACAGAAGCATACTACTTCCTAATTTCTGCCTCTGAAAGACTATGTGGGCTTCAGCATTCTCATGGGTGGAAGCAGAAATGTTTAAAACCCAGAAAACAGACATGGAAGGTTTTCTCTGATGATTATAGGAATGAACTGACTTCCTGATTCAGGGACTGCCCAGCCAGTAAAGGAAATGCAGATTCTGGCTATGTGCTAATCCCACCAGGAGGACTGCTGTTTAGAGTGCAGAACACACACTTACTCGTGCTAAGAGAAATCCCAGCTGCCCAGTCTTTCGGGAATGAGAGGTTCAAGGCCTAAACTGGACAGAGAAAGTGTCACCTGGGAGTCTTATTGAATCCACCCCCAGTGGCCAGGAAGAGCAGCCTGTGATAATTACCTAGAGGAGACAGATTAGAGAAACTCTTTGGATTAGAAATTGCTGACCAGCAGGATTTAGAGCCTCACAGAGTAGGAATGTCCATTTTTGCAGGTTTTGGGCACAAAGCATCCCTTTATCCCTTCAGAGAGGATCATATGTACAGTGATGTGTGCCCAGTCACCATTAATCCTAGACTACAAAAGCAGGTGTGAGTCCCACCTGTCTGTCCCACCCCTCTCCTTCCATGCAGCCACAGTTCAGACCTCCTAAGACATGGGCACATACACCATGAGAGACATCACAGACAGATGTGCACACAAGAACATGCATGCGTGTGTGCGCGCGCACGCGCGCGCACACACACACACACCCTGTGATGGCATCATCACCTTTAACCCGCAGCCATGCTCAGACCTGTTGGCACCTAAACCTTTCCCTTGAGGTGTTACTGGCTTCCTGAGCTCCCTATCACCGACTTGCAGAGCCACTGCTTGGCAAATCCTACCTCCTCCCCATAGTAGGACCTCCCCACTGTGTCTCTGGCAGAGGGACAGCTCCAGGGCTCTCACTTCAGGTGGCTATCATCACCACCAGTGTGAAGCACTGTCACCAGATGCTTCAGCTGTGTTTACTCTACTATGCTGGGAACATTTAATGGGCTTATTACACCCTGGGCCATCCTTAACCCTAACAGTCCTAAGACTGTTCTTTCATTCCAAATGACAACAGAGCCTAGGTTTTCCCTGACAAGAAACAAACCCTTGACCAAACAACAAAAAAATATCTTCCAAATCAGCAGCAGGCGGACTAACAAGAAGACAGGCTAGGACAGCTGGAAGAAGCTCTCGCTGTTATCATGTGGTCTCAGCCAGCTCACCTGTGAACAGCTGACACTAGAGATAAGTTACCCTCAACTTGACATACACTTGAATGATGTCTGTACTTAGCTCTGTAGAAGGAAGCCATGAACAGACCCACTTCTGCTAGGGATTTAAACAATGTTTCCTATTTAACTCTTACACTGCTGAACAGTATCCTAGTCTAGTTTCTCCTGCTGTCCTGACTAAAAGCAACACAGAAGAGGTCTAAAAGATTTACAACTCCCGTTTACAGTCCACTGTGGGGGAAGTCAAGACAGGAACCCAAAGCATCACGGACCCATAATAAATTTCTTTAAGCTTCAGTTTTAATCTGCAAAATACATTGGTACTATGCATAGAGATATAAGCATATATATATATATATATATGCATATAGTATATATATGTATATAGTATATATATGTATATATATACATACATGTATATGTATATATGTATGTATGTATATGTAGGGGGGGTACAGGAGATGCTGAGATGCTATCCAGACAGGCGTGCATTGGGGGAAGGATCTTAGTGCTGCATGCCAAGCAGGAAGCCTTGGTTCCATCTCCACTGCTGCAAACTGTAATTGAAGATAACAGGTGGACAGCAAACAGTGAAAAGGACTCTCAATAAATGTTCCGTGTTTGAAATTTAGCTATTAGAGTTAACCTTTAGACACTGCATTTGTTTAAAGGTTATATAAATACACATTCTTTGGCTTTTAGATAAAGCTCAGTAAAATTCCAGGACGATAGTCTCATTCCATTAGCCAGTCTAGTACTGGGCCTGTTCAGGTAGGGGAACACAGAAATCAGTCATGGCTCTCTCTCTTTCTCTCTTAAGGAGTTACCACCTCAAGGGAAGCTATTTCTACAACTTGATCAAAGCCATGTGGGAAGTGCTCATTGGGAAAGTGGCTCCTGGCCTGCTGTGGGATAGGGCTGGCGGTAAAAGCCGTGAGACCTGGATAAGGAACGGAGCTGAGACAGATGAACTGCAGTGATGCTGCCATACCATCTCTCAGACCTTTGAAGGCTCCAGGGCTCAGCCTTCCTACTTCCCAGTTAGTGGCTTTCTTGAAGAATAGACAGAGTTAAAAAGAGTTACAGTTCCCCCATTTGAGGTCAGAAAAAGGGGAAGAAAATACTTTTAGGTGACACTGGGAATGTGAAGGCTTGCCAATCCCAGAGGATTCATCCCTAAGCAATACAGGTGACATTCTAAAAACATCTCCCTGTTTTACACTGCATTTTCTCCAGTGACACTTTTGAGGTAACCAGGACTGCCGATTTTATTAATAGCACAGGATGTTAGCTACTAGAAACAAACTACCAGGCCACAGTGTTTCCACAGCCATGCAAGAACATACAGTCTGTTAACTGCTTCCGACTTTGAGAGGCAGCACAGCGGAAACAGGAAGGAAGCTGAATATGGGCGTGGTTAAACAGAGTAAAGACTGTATTGAGGATCCAGCAGTGTCTAGGTTAGATGTCAGGGATAATCATAAAAATTAAGAATAACTTGCCAGGTGGTGGTGGTGCAAACCTTTGAACCCAGCACCTGGGAGGCAGAGGCAGGTGGATTTCTGAGTTTAAGGCCAGCCTGATCTACAGAGTGAGTTCTAGGACAGCCAGGACTACATAGAGAAACCCTGTCTCAAAAAAAAAAAAAACCAAACAACCCAACAACAATAAAACAACAACAAACCCACCGCAGTAAAGAAATAAAGAAATTTCCATCTCACCTTTTTAGGCTTATGTGACTTTCCCAGGGAAGATATAAACTGTTCTTCTGTTGATAACCCTTGGGGTACCAGAGATGGATCAAAGAAACTCCACTAAGGCTAGCTTAGTAAACCAGTGAGTTTATTTGGGTTACTTACAGGATCATCAGAAACTCAAAGGCAGTTGCAATAACAAAATGCCCAGCCCAGCATGGCCGGCAAACTCACAAAGGTCGAATCTGCATCCTTGGACTCCAGTTGGACTAACAAAAGCTCCTCCAGAAATCGCTTAATATCTGGAACCTTGAGGAGGGACTTTGTGACGGAGAATCTCTTCAGTTTCCTGAGTCTTATAAGCCTTCCTTTCCCTCTAAGAATAAATGATTGAATCCAGAGGAAACTTACACAATACCATATGAGCTCAAGTCAAGCCTTTAACAAAATAAAATTTCTGGATGAAACTTTAAAGTTCCCCCTAGCACTCCGGTAAGTATACCAATACAATAGAAATGTAATAATGCAATGAATATTAATATATATGATTAACAACTCAATTATTAGGTGCTTTAATAAAGCAAAACTTTATAGTGAAAAATAACATAAGCTTTTTATGATTTGCTTACAGCACGACAGACATGAGTAAAGACATCCTCAGTAACAGTAATACATCGAGTGAGTACAGGTGAGCAAGCGCAGCAGCCACAAGCAACTGTCAGCTGCCTGAAGGCTAAGTAGCCTCTGATGATTATTTCCTAGTTGGAAATTATGCCAGTGCAGCCTCTGAGCATCACTGACCTTAAGCTTTACCAGATAAAAACTCCACCTTATCACCTATTTTGAAGCTGTGGACAGGAATTTCTTTGGCTGTGACGATATTTACTCCAGGATCTCGTTCCCTTTCGGAGGCCTCTTCATCCTCGAGTAGGGACTTATCGTGTCATCCATCACAAAGTCATAGAGCACCTTGATCCAGGAGTTGTAGTGCGGGAGGTTTTCATAGAACTCCCTAGCGATCTTCCTCACCTGGGAACGAAAACACAGGTGACTGGGCTACCGAAGCCTCAGGATGGCAGGTGACACAGAGGGACATAATCCAACCAAGGGCAATGCTTTCCCTCACGGTCCTTACGTCCATCGGCTGTAATGATGGCCTACAGATCACACACATAAACAGTTCCATCATAATAGACACCAAATTTATGGGAAAGCCCAGAGCAATCAGTATCACTTAACAGCTGAGCAGAAAGATGGCAGCATTCCAAATCTTAAGATGAAGAGCCAGTTCAGAGCATAGGTAAGCACTGACTCAAGACTAAGGCAGAAAATGCACTCAGGATCATCATTAACACAAGAAGCCCATGAAATGTACACATTATAAAGACATACAGTTAAAAAAAAAAAATCAGATTCTCAATGCTAAGAATTAGAGAATGTGCCCACTTCACATACTGACAGCCGGAGAGCTGGCTCGGTGGCTAAGAGCATTCGATGCTCTCACTGAGGACTTGGGTTTGGTTCCCAGCACCAACATGGCACCTCACAACCACCCCTAATTCCAGTTCCAGATGCTCCCACACTCTCTCTTGGCCTCTGAGGGCACCACACATGTACATGGTACACATACATATTTGCCAACATACATACACTAAAATTAAAAAAAAAATGTTTGTGAACAGCAAAATTCACTAAAAATACACAAAACCCTTTTAAAAGTTAAAATATTAAAACTACATAGGGACTGTGTAATAAATGCCAGGTAGTTATTGAATAAACAGAATTCCTCATAGGCAGACATCTTAGAACAGGAAAGACAGGGTTTCCAACACTAGGGCCAATAGTTTATCAACTTAACAAAGGGTTAGTTGTAAGCATGGTAGATAGCATGGAAGAGCAGGAAGACAGCAGTCACTGATGTGCTGATTCTTTTTCTTAAATCACAATGCTTTTTAAAAAATAACAAAAACTCAGTTCCCTAGTCTCAGAAGAGGGAAGCCTGGGCTGCCGGACTGTTAGCTAGTCCACCAGAATGACACCGAGGGGCTGGGGACCAACATCACCTTGCACCAGAGTTCAAGGCTGCCTCCAGACTTGCATGCTGCATTCTCCCAAACTAAAAAGCTGAGAGACAGTGAAAGGAATGCTCAAACGTCCCAATTAGCCCCCGACACACTTCCTTACATGTGTACTGTACACGGAACACACCACACCGTTTTCTTCTGAGTATGTACTGACTTAACCCTGCATGTCAACCCTAGATACTGCAACATACGTTTCTTTTCTTTCTTTCTTTTTTTTTTTTGGTTTTTCGAGACAGGTTTTCTCTGTGTAGCCCTGGCTGTCCTGGAACTCACTCTGTAGACCATGCTGGCCTCAAACTCAGAAATCCGCCTGCCCTTGCCTCCCAAGTGCTGGGATTAAAGGTGTGCGCCACCACTGCCCGGCTACAACATGCGTTTCTTATGGTATGTACCCATTGGGTACAGTCTGCAGTCTCTTCTTCTCCAGATCCAAAGCAATCCTCACATGCTGAAACTTGGGATCTTGTTGTATGTGGTTTTCAACAGTCAGTGTTTAAAACTTTAAGTGGGCATGTCATCGTAAAGAATGTTAGGGTTCCCTTATATACACCGTAGGGTTAGGGTTCCCTTATATACAGCATAGCTTAAAATAAAGAAAACTATTCTTTTTCACATGTATTTCCAATTTTTGAAATTCCTTTTTTTTTGGACAGATGAAAAGAATGTTTCCTCCATACATACGATGTGACAGGCCTACTGTCCACAGAGAGCTCCTACCAGGGAGGGGTACAACATGGACCCTGATGCTGTTCACTCTACAGGTCAGTTACGCAGGTCACCTCACCTGTGTGTCATGAGAGCAACTCACCTTAATCAACTGAATAGTTTAACAGTGACCATGATCCATGAGGCATGGAGAAGCTGTTTCTCCTTCTGAGGTAATTAACGGGGTATCCCAACACTTCTGAGCATAACCCTAAGCATAACCACTAAGCCTAAGGACTCAAAGCAGAGGACGCTGAATCCTTGGTAAAGTCAGGCTATAGACAAAGGATATATATTCCCCCTTTTTGAAATTTCATGAAACATATTAGACTCCTTTTACAACAAGCAAACCATGACTAACTTGGATTACATCATCATCAGGAACAAAAACCATCAAGTCCTTTACTTACCAGGGGCAGGTTTTTCCCGGGAACGTTGGGGAAGTCATGGTGTTCGTTATGATAGCCCACGTTGAAGGTGAGTAAGTTCAGAGGTCCATAATAGGAGTAAGTTTCATGCCCCTTTAAGAACATATAATGTTCAGCTATAAAATGCCCAGAAATTGGGTGCAAACCCAGGCCAAGCAAGGTGGCTGCCAGCATGTAGACCAAAGATTTCACTCCAAAAACATAATAAATGGTAATGTCAAAAGTGATCTGGATGACAGTATTGATGATTTCCAGATAGGTGATTGGTTTGGGATTGATGAACAGGGGTCTTAAAGAATAAAAGAGAGGTTGAAGGATGACCCAGACAAGCTTCCTGAAAGTGGTGCAGAAGAACCAGCCCTCAAAATCGGTAGGAATATCTACATCGATGCCATCAGCTCCGAGGTACCGATGATGATCCATGTGATACCTCTTAAAGGAAATCGAATATGGAATCCCCAGTGAGAGGTTAGCAAACATTCCAAACCAGCGGTTCCACAGGGCCTTGTGGTGGCCAAAGGGGAAATTGTGAGAGATCTCATGGATAGCCAGAGTCATTGAGTGGTTAAGGCAGCTGCCAAAGACATAGGACCAAAAAATGAGCCATTTCCACTCCAAGTCTTTGACTAAGTAAAATGAAACCAACTGGACAAGAAGCATCAGGGCTATGATCCAGATCAGGTTAGGGTCGGGTTTCATCAAGGATTTTATCTCTGGATACTTTGCTATAAGAAAAAGAAAAAAAAAAATACAGGAAATCAGAAAGACAGGAAAGTATACCATAGGTGAGCAGCTATAATTAATGCAACTGGATTAATGCAATTAGATTTTCCCCTTTTCTAAGTCATAACACTCCTCCTTACAGACTTTATGAGATATTTATTTCCTAAAGGAAAGGGTTATGTTCTGGTAATGAAATCACAAAATAGTATGACACAACAATTTATGCAAGAAAAATTAATCTGGACATGCCACATTCTTTTGTATGAAAATTACATTTATGTTTAGACAAAGCCTGCACATATTTTCTTCTAAGATTTGTTTGTTTATTTATTTATTTTATCTGTCTGAGTGTTCTGCCTACATGTATATGTGTGAGCCGTGTGGTGCTTTGGTGCCTGCAGAGATCAGGAGGGAATCAAATCTCCCTGGAGCTAGCTCCAGTTAGCTGTGAACAACCATGGACCACTGGGAACTGAACCTGTGTCCCTCGAGAGCAACAAGTACTCCTGTGCTCTTAACCACGGAGCTATCTATAACCCAAGCTCTGGCATATTTATCTTATATTAAGTTAGCCTATCGGATAGGAAAGAACACTATATTTGTTTTCTAGGATCTCTAAATCGTAAAACTCATTTCCACAGTTCTCTCAGACCAATCAGCTTCCTCCAGGTAATTCTGTTTTGAATCTTCACAAAACTTTAAAACCAACTGGGCATAGTGACACCTATAATCTCAGCAGTCGGGAGGGTGAGGTGGTTAGCAAATTCCAGGCCAGTCTGGACTACATGGTAAGATCCTGTCTCAGAAAAGAAAATAAAGCAAAACAAACTCCCCAAACCCAATAGTCTAAGGGCCTCATATGACCAGAGGAGAGGTTAGTGCTGAGACAAGTGCTTAGCTGATGAGCTTTCAGGCCAGTGAGCCTGGCATGCCCAGCGAGCCTGGCATGCCCAGCAGAGGCAGAAACAAGAGAGAACTAGGTAGAAGGAGACTGCACTCCTGACAACAACAGTGCACACTGTGGCCTGTGTGTGCACATGCACTCATGGGGGCATACCCACCCGCCCACACACACCTAAAAGGCATGTAACAACTAGGTTGTGGAGAAACCAGAATCCTCATACACTGCTGGTGAGTATGCAAAATGGTTTAAACTGTCTGACATTCGACCAAAATGCTAAACAAAGAACTACCAGCGATCCCCAAAGGAAAACGAATCCAAGCCCTGCACATGAACATTCAAAGGAACACCGTTAAAAACAGCTGGAAGGGGGCGTCAGCTCAAATGCCTACCAAACGACTACTACGTAAAATGGTATCACTACACAACCGAGTATCTTAAAGGCTTGGCCCCCAGCTGACGGATCTTGTCACGTGAGGATCCTGAAGGTTTCTAACCCCTCAACATGTTAATCCCTCAAAGGACTCAGGATAAAAGGCCGAGGAGGAGATGGGCACTGGCGGCATACCACAAAGGACGCTGCTGCCTGCTCTCTTCTGCTTCCAGGCTGACATGAGGGGATCAGCTCTTTTCCTTCAAACCCCCTCCGCCATGATTTCACCAGCCCCCACCCAAAAGCAATGGCATCCGTGAGCACCAATGGAAGTCATCGGCCAAAGTCCTTCTTCCCTTGAACTGCAGGCAAGGCAATGACTAACAAAACCTAAGAGCCTGAAGCAACTGACAGCACAGCTGGTGATAATGACTGAGGTCTCTTTCACCTTAAGTCAGAGGTGCAGCTCAATGGTAGAGAACTTACTAACACCAGGAATCCCCCGATTGTGAATTCCACGACTAGAAAAATAAAGTCCATTTGAACGGCAGCTAGTCACTCTGGTTTGCAAAACAAGAAACGTCTAAGTTTACCAACTATTGCACAAATTAGGGCCTTGCCGCTCCCTTCTCCACTAGGCAAGAAATTTTAAGAAAGAGTGTGAAAATGGTGGATATGAGACAATTCCTCATATTCAATGGCCTTTCATTGATTCCCTCAAATAAAAAAAACAACAACCAAACAAACTAAAAAACTTTCTATATCTAGCACCAAGAAAAGAAAAAAGGCATATTCTTTGGCTGCAATCTAATTATGAAGAGGTTGGAGTCTTCTTCATAACATTACTTCATCTTTTAAGATGCCGGCCCAGGCAAAGAACTGGAAAGGGAAAATTGAACTGGGTAATATAAGCAAAGCTCTCAACTCAACAACTTGTCCTTATTCTTAAGAGCAGCCTGGGTGTGATGAAAGACGTCTCTATCTCACGTGGAAACCCCTGATACTCTCCTAAATCAGGCCTAGCCTGTCCTAAGGTCCGGGAGGCTAAGCTGCGTGCCTTTCCTATCCGGCCGGTCCCGCAGATCACTGGAATAAGGACTCACAGGAGCCATACGGTCTGGGAAGCCTAGGGTCTCCGGGGCCTGGCCCCCCTCTAGGCCTGCGGCTGACTCGACCACGTGATCGATTCTCTCCCGACCGGGGATGACTCTGGACCACGCCCTGAGCCAAGCAGGCGTTCCGGCTCGAGCCCACCCCTCCACCCGGAGCTGGGTCACCCTCGACTCTCAAGGCAGGAGGGGCGAGTCCGGGTCGCCTTACCGGGGGACCCTCAGCTCATAGATCGGCGGAGGCCGCCAACGCCTGACCATCGAAGGGCCAGAGGCGAGCAGGGGCGAGCAGACCCCCATCCCTCGGTCCTCAGGCCCGGCCGGAGCCCGCCCCGCGCCCCGCTGCCGCCGCCTCTCCTGCGCCGGCGGCCGAGCAGCCGAGAGGCTGGAAGGGGCCGCGGAGGCCGCGCTCACACAGCACGCGCAGGAGGCCGCGCAGGGCCCGCACACGGCCGCGCGCACATAACGGGGCGCCGGTCTTCACCTAGGATCTCCTGGCGCCGGGCGGCGTGGGGCTGGTCCGTGTAGACCCATTCGAAGTCCTCTCGGGACACGCGGCTCCCCATGGCTGCGGCTTGCTGATCCGCTCTACCTCTCGCTCGCGTCCTGACGGCAGCAGCTGGTTACCCAGCTAGTGTCGGTCGCGGCGGGGACGCGGGAGGGGCGGGGCCTCAGGCCTCAGGCCCCGCCCCTCCTGGGAGCAATGGGCGGGACTTAGATTCCAAGAGTCTGGCTGGCTCACGAAGCCTGGGAAAAGGTGAGAAGGGAAGGAAAGATCTGCCTCTGGATAAGGCTCTCGCTTTAGCGCCTCAGTGGGTGCAGTACTTGGGGTGGCTACCTCTCCTTGAGTTTTGAAGATCACCGGCTTTGATTAAGTGGCCACGAGCCCGTGTTTCGCTTAACTTTTAATAGCAAATTATCAGTTGAGTCCTGTTTGGTTACCTTCTGGAACCCAAACCTCCAGAGATTTGGAGTGTGTGGCATCTAAAATCAAATTTAAAAAAACGTTTTTTTCCCTCATTGCTTTTCTCTCCCCTCTCTCCCACCTTCGCTCCCCGCTCCATATGTCGAAGTAGGATCTCACTACCTAGCCTAGGTTATCCTCCAGCTGGCGGTCCTGCCCTTGCCTCCCAGTGAAATTGCAGGCTTGTCTCACTGTGCTGTAAAGAAAAGAGAAGAGAGAGATGAGGTGGAGTTTGTGGTTCTAATGTTTCTCTTACACTGATGGTTGCTCAATCGTGTATCTCCCCGTGTCACAGAAGTGATCACCCACAATTTCCTGTGGGAGGCAGGGGAGATTTGATTTCAAAATGAGTACCATTTCTTCACTTAGAGAGTTTAGGGATTGGAGGTGTGGTGCAGTGCTGGAGCACAGGCAGAGCAGGTAGATGGGCTAGAGCCCTGGCTTCTACGTGAAATCTAGGAGGGGAAGGAATTGCTAATTAAGAGTAGGAGGATTAGCAGACAGGGTGGATACCTTCCCTAAAGAAGCCAAGTGGACATAAAATATAAACCAGACACAGACATACATCACCGCACACTCAGGAGAGGTGGGGACACAGAGATAGACGTCCAAGTCTGACAATTCTGTAGGTACAACTGCTAGTGTATAGAAAATTACAAACAACAGATGAATCTGCTAAACTAAGGGATGCAATCAGCAAGATCTCACGGTGGGAAACCATAGGGAAACTCTGTATTCTCTACTACTACTACTAATTAAAAACAAAACCATCAAGTTAACTGGGACTTAAATGATAAACTAACCAGCTGTGATGTATCAATCTTATTTATTCCGAAGGGTTAAAATTATGGGATGTTCTTTAGAGATTATCTATCTATCTATCTATCTATCCATCCATCTATCTGAGTGCAGCAGCTTTCAGAGGCCAGAAAAGGGTGTGTGATCCCTTGAGGCTGGAGTTACATGCAGTTGAAAGACACTGCACCTTCCATGGGTGTTGGAAACTGAATTCTGCAAGAGCAGGAGAGACTCCTTAAACCCTGAACCATCTCTCTAGCCCCTGATGTGATGCTATTTAATTCAAGAATCATTTGGGTAGGCAAAGGTATTAAGAAATTCTTGCTGGGCATGTTAGCCCAGTTGTGTGTGATCTCAGCTGGGCGGAAGCCTAAGGCAGAGAGAGAGAGAGAGAGATCACAAGTTCCAGGAGTGCCTAGGTTACAGAGCAAGTGCAAAGCTACTCTGGGAACATCAGAAAAACCCGGTCTCCTCCACACACACCCAAAACAGATAAAAGACAGAGTTCAATGACAGAGTGCCCAGTAAGATGCCAGGTTCAAGACTCACCACCACTGAAATAGAAAAACAAAAACAAAACAAACAAAAAACAAAAACAAAACAAAAAACAAAAAACCTATAATTTTTTTTACAACAGTGCTTTCCCCTAGAGGCTCACACTAAAGGAAACACTTAAGACAACTGAAGTAGACGTTCTAGCTATATTGTGTTGTGCTATGCTTTGGTACTGCCTAAAACCGTAAAAAGCTGGAGCAGAAAGTGAGTTCCGTCCATGACAGAGCCTCTAACTGATGCGCATATGCCTAGGGCCTGGAGCAGTGGTGGTACAGCCTGTGGTAACAACATGAGACCGGTGCTATATATGGAGAGCGTGTTTCAAACATTTAAAAGCTAAATAAAATGAGACAAAAAGAAAGATTTTGAACTACAGAATAGTTATGGGTACAACCTTCATTTCAGCTAAGTACATTTTAAAATTATAATTGCATCTTAATTTTTTTGTTTGTTTTGCTTTTCAAGACAGGGTTTCTCTGTATCATACTGGCTGTCCTGGAACTAGCTCTGTAGACCAAGCTAACCTTGAACAAACTGAGATCTGCCAACCTCTGCCTCCTAAGTGCTGAGATTTAAGGTATGGACCACCACCACCAGGATTATTTTCTTTCTTTCTTTCTTTCTTCCTTCCTTCCTTCCTTCCTTCCTTCCTTTCTTTTTAAAAACGATTTATTTTATTTATATGAGTACACTGTAGCTGCCTTCAGACACACCAGAAGAGGGCATCAGATCCCACTACAGATGGTTGTGAGCCACCATGTGGTTGCTGGGAATCAAACTCAGGATCTCTGGAAGAGCAGTCAGTGTTCTTCACCACTGAGCCATCTCTCTAGCCCTCACCGGGCTTATTTTCACTTTAAGTATTTATTATTTTATGTGGATTGGTGTTTTTGCCTGTGTGCATATATATCTGTGTAACATATGTGTACCTGGTGTCCTGGAACTGGAGTTACAGCTGGTTGTGAGCCTCAATGTGGGTACTGGGAACTGAACCCAAGTCCTCTGCAAGAGCAAGTACTCTATACCATGTCTGCAGCCTAGTATAGTTTTGAAAGTTCTTAGTGTGTATACATGGAAAATCTAACAAATATTTCACAGCTTCGGGGTTAACAAGTTCTTATTTTCCTATTTGTCTGTCAGACCTTTTCCTCTACTCTTGCCAAGTGATCTGCAGTGAGGCTAAACAGCAATTATTCTAAACACTGTCTTCTGTTAAATGCTGTCTGTGTCTGCATAGTTCTTGATGGGCATCTCAGATGAGACCAGCCATTGGGTTGCTGTTTCCTCTAGATTGAAACATTCTTTTCTGATGGATGAGGGGAATCCTAAAAGATGGCTCTGCTGGTAAGAGCCCATGTTGCTCTTGCAGAGGATCCTGGTTCAGTTCCCACCATGGACAGATAGCTCCCAGCTGTCTGTTACTGCTCTGTATCTCCACTCTCAGAGGATGTTAACACCATCTTCTGGCCTCTGAGGGCACTGCATGCATGCATATGCTGCACATGCATAAAATACATCTTAAAAACGTTAAGAGGGGGAAGGTAGGAATGGTATCATTATATTATAGTCTCAAAAATAAAAGAAAAATTTAAAATCTCTGATAGCCACCTGCAGGTTGAGCAAGGGACTCCAGCCATGTAAGCTCACACACTGGGGTGAGCTGTTTGGTGATCCAAGTGCATGAGTCACTCATGCTCCTGTAAAGATAACAGATAAAATTGTTGGTGCATTGTGCTGGTTTGCATATGCTTGGCCCGGGCAGTGGCACTATTAAGAGGCGTGGCCTTATTGGAGTAGGTGTGGCCTTGTTAGAAGAAGTTTGTCACTGTGGGGGTGGGCTTTGAGACCCTTCTCCTAGCTGCCTGGAGGCCAGTCTTTTCTTGTTTTCCTTCGGAACAAGATATAGAACTCTCAGCTCCTCCAGTGCCCTGCCTGCCTGGAGGCTGCCATGCTTCCTGCCTGGATAATGGACTGAACCTCTGAACCTGTAAGCCAGCCCCAATTAAATGTTTGCCTTTATAAGACTTGCCTTGGTCATAGTGTCACTTCACAGCAACAGAAACATGCACCAAGCTGGATAGAATTATTTATTTGGATTGTTGTAGTTCCTCTATCTGGAGTAATCAGAAATAGTTTTTCTGGGAGTCTCACAGCAGCCATATGTTGAACTTGACAGTCTTTCATATAATTTATTATTTTTTAAAAAAATATTTATTTATTTTATGTATGTGAGCACACTGTCGCTGTCTGCAGAAACACCAGAGGAGGGCATCAGAGCCCATTACAGGTGGTTGTGAGCCACCATGCGGTTGCTGGGAATTGAACTTAGGACCTCTGGAAGAGCAGTCAGTTCTTTTAACCGCTGAGCCATCTCTCCAGCTCTCTTTTATATAATTTAAATGTTTCCATTATTTGTTTGCTTTATTTGTTTCCATTATTTGGTTGGTGAGTTGGTTTGAGGCAGGGTCTCTCTGTAGCCCGGGCTCTCCTGGAGCTCAGAACTCAAGAGACCTTCTACTTAGGCTTCTCAAGTGCTGGGGTTAAAGGTGTGCACTACCACCCAGCTGCCATTTCCCTTCCTTTCCTTTCCTTTCCCTTTTTCTTTTTTTCAAAATGTATTTCTTTTGAGTCATGATCTCATTGGGTAGCCCTGACTGGTTTGGAACCTCTACAGAGACCAGACTAGCCTCAAACTCACAGAGACAGCCTGCCTCAAGCGAGTTAGAATTTAAGGCATGCCCCACCAGGTTGGGCCAAGCAGTTTATTTTTATGTCATTCCCAAAACCACTCAATTGAAGTCTAATAATGACATTGAAAGCATTATCCTGTGGGAGACTGCTCCTGCTGAGTGCTGGGAGCATCAAACATGTCAGTCTCCTGCTGGCATCCTGTGTCCACAGGTTCTCCAGTCTGAGTCTGCAGGCCAACCTATCTCCCGTACACGTCTCTCCTTCTAGGGGTCTGGCCTCTGGGGGACACCTTCCCTCGGCTGAATTGCTTACCCAGGAGGGATTCGACAGTCTTCTGTACATTGGTCTTTAGATCTGTGGGTTTAGATACTTCACTTACCAATTAATTCCTAATCTAATTGCCTCATCTACACCCTGCAAGCAGGGCCACCCAGGAAGCTTCAAAGTCTTTTGTTTTCCCAAGAAAGCCCAGACAATAATAACTCATGCTTCTGTCTCCCAACTCACCTTCAGTGTAAGGAAAAACAGAAGAAGATTGAAGAAAAGAAAATTGTATGATGGTCTCTAAAAAAGAAAAGAAAAGAAAACCAGCAGAAAATAGGTTTGATAAAAATTTACTGCCTTTGGCATCATCTATGTAGGAAATCTAACAACTGAATTTCCAGAATAAAATAAAAGCATGTTGCAAGACAACTTGGTGGAAACTCATGTACGAAACTATTTTGTAAGCCAGGCATGGTGGTACACACTCGTAATCCCAGCACTTGGGAGCTACAGAGAGGTCAGAGGTCCAAGGAGTTCAGCTATTTAGTAAGAAGTTTGGAGCCAGCCTAGAATACAAGAAACCCTGTCTCAAAAGTGGCTTTTATTTGTTATTTTGTTTTGTTTTGTTGTTGAGACAGGGTCTCATGTAGCATAGGCTGGACTTGAAGTCACTATGTAGCTGAGGCTACACAAGGTGAAAACGGCAACACTCCATTTTTATCAAAGGGCACTGATAGAGTTGTGGTATTCAAATCCACGGAGAAAGACAGACTCAATTCAAACTTAGAGCAAATGAATTAATTCTTACTGGTAGGAGAAAGAAGGCAGCCTTAGAGCCAAACAGCATGCTGTGTGGAAGGAGGCTGAAGGAGGGGTTTATAAAGGTGGACATCACAATTGTCTGTGCACTCCACATGTCATACGCTCCTCCGATGGCTCTCTTTTGGTGTACAGCAGTCAAAAGATGGCTTCATCCCAGAGCAAGTGGTTCAACACCTCACAGCTGGAACACCATCATTCCATCCTTATATTACCTGCAGGCAGGCTGCAAAAGCCACCCACGGCAGTGCACAGCTGCCCTCCCAGCACGGGGAAGGTAGAACATGATCAGGAGTTCAAAGCCACCCTCAGCTCTATTGCAAGATTGTAGAAGACCAGGACTTCAAAGGAAAGTCAAGATGAACCATAAAGTGTGGGGAGATATTTCCCACACTGTGGTCGACGCAGGACTAATATCAGGAAGGGCCAGCAAAAGAGCCTGTGGCCAAGCCTGATGGCATGAGTTCAATGCCCAGCACCCTCAACTCTCCTGGTGGAAAGGAGGGAACTGACTCCTACACATTGTCCTCTGATATAGATCTCTCTCTCTCTCTCTCTCTCTCTCACACACACACACACACACACACACCCACACACACACACCCCCACACACACACACACACACACACACGAAACCATAATAAAATACGTGACCTTCTAAGAATCGGTAAGGATAATGTGGGCGGTAGAGCAGGAGAAATATTTCTCCTGAAATGAATTTAACAGAAACAGGGAACACTGTAAAATCTCGGTCATAGTCTAACTAGAGAAAAACAAAAGGTCATTGCTCAAAGCTCATTTACTATACACAGAATCTATTACAACAGATGGATTACGCAGATGACCGGTTGAAAGACAAACAAGGGACAGAGAGGACACTGTCCCTCCATTGGAAGGCCTCTTCCTCTGTAGGAGACAGCAGGACTCAGCACCACACCATAGCCACAGAGGGCCTGATGGGAGGAGTAAAAGCAGCAGCAGGCCTGTGGCAGAGAGAGGAGGGGAGAAAGCCCCTGTTTCCCCTCGACCCCCTTTCTCTTCTGTGTTTCCCATTAGCTGAACACAGCCCGATTCCAGCTGGGGGAGGGGAGGCCTGAAAAACTTACTGGATGGCCTGCCCTTCTGCAGCACAGGGCAGGAAAACCCAGAGGAATAGATCTGAGAATCAGCAGGCACGGGCAAGTTAAACATGTAGCCATTCGGAACGTCTGTTGGAAATCGCGTACCCTTTGGCCATTCTCAAGCACATAGTGTTTTTCCCTGGGCAGTTCTGCTTTCCTTTCCTTCACAGAGTCAGGACAAGGATTGTGAAGACAACTTTTACACAAACAGGCTTGGGTCTGGAGCAGACAGGCCAAATTTCAATTCCAGAACCAACCTTTTTAGTAGAGTAGAACAGCATGAAACCTTTTAAAAATATTGTTTAAATGATAGCTTACTGTGGGTTTTACTGCTGTGAACAGACACCATGACCGAGGCAAGTCTTGTAAGGACAACATTTGATTGGGGCTGGCTTACAGGTTCCGAGGTTCAGTCCATTATCATCGAGGTGGGAGCATGGCAGTGCTCAGGCAGACGTGGGGCAGGAGGAACTGAGAGTTCTACATCTTCATCTGAAGGCTGCTAGTGGAAGGCTGGCTTCCAGGCAGCTAGGATGAGGGTCTCTAAGCCTACCTCCAGAGTGACCCATTTCCTCCAACAAGGCCACACCTACTAATGGTGTCACTCCCTGGGCCAAGCATATCCAAACCACCATACCACCCCCCCCCCACACACACACTTAACTCCATAAGGCTGTTCAAACACATAAGTCTATGGGGACCATACCTAGCCATAGCATAATGCTAAAACATTTAGTCCAATTTCAAAAGTCCTCATAGTTTACTATAACAGTATCAACAATGTAAAAATCCAAAGTTCAAAGTCTCTTCTGTGATTCATCCAGTCACTAAATTATAATCTTCAAAGCAAGACAGGAAATCAGCTGGGCTAACTCCTAACTGTGCATCTCCACGCCTGATGTGAAAGTGATCTTCAGATCTCCAACTCCTTTTTCATCTTTGTTGATTGCAACAAACTTCTTTCTCCTGGGCTGGTTCCACTTTCTGTTAGCAGCTTTCCTCAGCAGGTAACTCACATCTCTGGCATCTTTAATATCTTGGGATCCCCAAGTCAACTTCAGTTTTACAGCTTCTTGTTCCAATGTCTTAGATCCACACATGATCTTCTGGGCTCTTCCAAAGGGCTTAGGTCACTTCTCCAGCTCTGTCCTCTGTAGCACTCTAGGCTCTGGTTGATTCCATTCTACTTCCATTGCTGTTCTTGGGGGTCATCCCATGGTACTGGCATCTCTAATATGCTGGGGTCTTCCACTGCAACTAGTCTTCACCAATAGCCCCTTATAGGTTCCCTCTATGGTGCCAAGCCTCAACTTCTTTGCATGGCCCCTTCAGTCCTGGGTCTTCAACTATAACTGAGGCTGTACCTTCACCATTGCCCTTTCCTGGACTTTCACAGTGTCAAGCCTCAGCTGCTCTCTATGACCCCTTCATACCATCAAACCAGTACCACCTGGGTGACTTTTACACATTACCAAATACAGCTGCAGCATGAGGTACAACCTTGGATATCTCTGGAACACAGTCTCTTTGTACTCTCGGATAACACTTCCTAGAAGATTTCACCTCAGTGATGCCTGTCTCTTCCTAATCACTACTAATTTTTTAGCTCCAACTAACCTGCATCAATTGTCCCAGTTGTCCCTTATAGTCATGAATCTAACGCCAGAGCCACATGGCCAAAGCTGCAGGTTCTGCTGCTTGATGGAGCTGGAACATGGCCCCCTTGTTCTTTTACGTTATGACCAGCTTTCTGTTTTCCAACTCCTTCACTACCTATATTTGGCTGTTCTGGAACTTGCTCTGTAGGTTGACCTTGAACTCAGAGATCTGCA
>JADRCH010000805.1:1160164-1221060 GCA_019843965.1 Rhynchomys soricoides
CGTGTCTATTGGCTCAAACCCGTGTCTATTGGCTCAAACCCGTGTCTCTTGGCTTAAACCAACACCCCAGTAGTCTTCTCTGGTGGACACCCCACAACAACATCTGTTATATAAATAGTGCAAACTTCAGATATGCCCCAGAAAACCAGCACACACCGCCACCCATCACCTCTTCCTAATGCTTCCAAATGGTCTTATAAGCCTTGATTCATCAGTAAACATGACTTCTCAGATGAGAAAAAGGTATAGCCAACTCGGATGAATCTTTAAGAGATGTCACAGTGAATAAGAAATGCTTCTCAGGATGTGTTTGTGCAGGAGATATGTAACCCTTTTGTGAGCATCCTTTCCCACCTATGTCTATCTGGAAAACAAAAGTTAGGTACCTCTAATAGAGAAGAAAGTATTTGCATGGGAAATTACTGACAGCAGAGTGTAGAAAAAGACCATTGTATTTTCCACATGTATTCCTTCCCGTCAGTCCTACAAGAATGGGAGTCAGACACACACGCACTGGCACACGCACACGCACCGGTGGGTCAGCGGAATCTTCTTAGAAGGTTCTAGAGGTATAATTTTACCTGCTACTCTAATAGACGGTGTGTAGACTGTATCCTGATACCTCTTCCGGATGCTGGGCTCTTACACAGAAACCTCCCATGCATTTTTAGCATGTGCATGAAGCTGGACTTGTGTGGACCCTATCTTTCTCATTTGCACACAGGCTAGCAGAGAAGAGGAATTCACACTTGCTGTGGAATGCATAGCAGAGTCTGTGAGAACATTGCCAGGCCATGAGTCTACATGTGTAAGTCTAAATATATTATATGATTGGATAGAACTTCGGGTTTTCTTTCTTGTTTGCTTTTCATCAGAGGCTTCCCAAATTATGGACATTAGGGACCGCACCATAAGCATTCTCGATGTCTCAGTCTGTGTGGGTAGTAGGGCAAAATGTCATGAATGAACTGGTGCATTGATGATAGTCAATGTTTATTTCTCATGATTCTGGAGGTGGGAAGACTAGCTAGCAGGCAGAGCCTGGTGAAGGCCTGCTTTCTACTGCTTTCCATGTCTGGCGTCTACTTTGTCTTTTGTCTTTGTGTATGCTTGGAGTATGTTGTTGTTTTTGTTAATTGCAGGCATGTGGCACCATGCTGGTTCTGGGGCCTCTTTCATAAGGTCACTAATGCCTTAGAGGAGAATGTGAGAGTGGAAGTCCTCACCTCCAACAGAGACTTCCTTTCTTTCCCTGTCATTATATGATTTTAAAGATTTATTTGTTTTATTAATGTGAGTACACTGTAGCTGTCTTCAGACACCAGAAGAGGACATCGGATCCCATTACAGATGGTTGTGAGCCACCATGTGGTTGCTGGGAATTGAACTCAGGACCTCGGGAAGAGCAGTCAGTGCTCTTAACCGCTGAGTCCTCTCTCCAGCTCCATTATATGATTTTAAATCTAAGAACTTCTACTTTGGCCTGTACAAATAAACAAACAAAAAGAAACTGTGGTGATTCGAGTATAAAAATTGGCTGGATTTGGAGACAGAAAAAGTAAGAGATAATATTTGGAACTAATGGAGGAGCTATGGTTTTTTTTTTTTTCTTTTGGTTTTTTTGTTTGTTTTGTTTTGTTTTAGTAAGTACAGAGCTTCTGCTCAGGATGATAAAATTTTATTGGGAATAAATAGTGCACAGGACTGTGAATATCCTTAGGAGCTCCACATAGTCTTCCTTTTTATTTTAGTTTCTCTATTTTATTTTGAGACAGGATCTCTCTGTGTAAGCCTGGCTGTGCTGAAAATCATTATGTGGACCAGACCGGCCTTGAACTCCCAGAGCTGCTTTCTGGGAGCAGCTTCCTCTCCTTCCTGAGCGCTGGGATGAAAGGTGTGCATTACCATGCTGAAATGTAGTCTTAAAGATGATTAAAATGTCAAAATAGGCATTTCTACCAAATGGGGAAAAGATGTGTAGGTAGTCCCTCCCTAAAGCAGATCTGCAGACTGCTTACCAGCATGTGCAAGGCTGTCTTGTGTTTATTTGCTGTTTTAGCTAGGGTTTCTACTGCTATGGTGAAACACCTTGGCCTAATGCAACTTGGGGAAGGAAGGGCTTATTTGGCTTACATATCCCTTTGCTGTTCATCATTGAAGGAAGTCAGGACAGGAACTTAAACAGGACAGGAACCTGAAGGCAGGAGCTGATGTAGAAGCCATGGAGGGGTGCTGCTTACTCGCTTGCTCCACATGGTCTGCTCAACCTGCTTTCTTGTAGAACCCAAGACCACCCAGGAATGGCATCGCCCACAATGAGCTGAGCCCTCCCGATCAATTGTTAATTAAGAAAATTGACCTTTAATGTCATGGAGGCATTTTCTCAATCGAGGTTCCCTTCTTTCATAAAACTCTAGCTGTGACAAGTTGACATAAAATTTGATAGCGCATCAGCTATCTTAGAAATGCCAATTTCAGATACAGTGGAATATGCCACGTAACTATATTGGGCTTAAAAACACAAGTCCAAAGTTGGGCAGTGGTGGGACACACACCTTTAATCCTAGCACTTGGGAGGCAGAGACAGGTGGATCTCTATGAGTTCAAGGCCACCCCGATCTACAGAGTGAGTTCCAGGACAGCCAAGGCTACACAAGAGACCTTGTCTCAAAAACCAAAACCAAACAAACAAAACAACCACCAACCCCACAAGTTCAAGATCCTGTGGTGGGTATCTGTCAGAACCTTGCTGTCTGTGCTAAGGACTACTTCTAATGATGGGCTATTTTTACAGCACCTGTGCCTCTGTGTCAACACTTGGATTGGTTCCATGACATATAAGGGATGTCAGAGAAACCACCGTGCCCTCATTCCCAGCAGATGCATACATAGCCAAAGGGAGAGCCATGTGGGCATTGGCAGGTGGCAGAATTAAAGTTCTGCTACAGTACACCTGCACTGGGAAGTATTCACCAAGGATGCATGCCCATGTCAGAATCCAAATTACACTGGCTAAAGAAGCTGTGCTGGCTAGTTTTTTGTTTGAGAAGCTGTGCTGGCTAGTTTTTTGTTTGTTTGACTTTGTTGTTTAATCAACTTTACACAGGCCAGGGTCATCTGATAAGAAGGTGTTGTTAATCTCCTTGAAAGACCACCAGCCCAAATCATCATGGCCAAATTAATTAAAGCAAGCTTTTTAATTTGTGAATATGTGCTGTCTTCCCCTAAGGCAGAGTTCCGGAGGTCAGAGTTGGACATGAGGAAGACAAGGTTTTGATAGCTCAGAGGTGGGGTTTCCAAGTCTGGGATTTGGTAGGTAAAATAGGCAGGGTTATAGGCTTCCAGGGGTACAGGAATACAGGGTTACAGGGTACAGAACATAAGCATAGTAAGTTAGTCAAAAAGAGCTCCTAAAACCGAGATCTGGTTGCAAAGTGCACAGAACAAGCTGGCAATAATACCAGGTAGTCATTAACAAAGTGGTCATAAGTAGTCAACTTTTTGAAACAAAGGTAGGGCTCTGAGAAGGTTTTGAAATGAAGGCATGGTTGCCATTTCCTGGAACAGGCAGCACAGAACCATAGTAGTTCTGGTTACCAGTGGCACCTAGTCCAATCCTTGAGAAACAGAGGTTTCACCATAAACAGGAATGAGCCTAGTTGGTCTTTACTAGAACAGAGCTTTTAAGTCTAAGATGAAGTCAGGCTGGTTTATCAGGCACCTCAGCTGAGAAAATGCCTTTGTCAGATTGGCCTGTAGGTAAGTCTGTGAAGTATTATCTTGAATAGTGATTGTGCTAGCTGAATTTTAATGTCAAATTGATACAGACTGGAGTCATGTGGGAAGAGGGACTTGAGAAAATGCACCCAACAGATTGGCCTGTGGTGTATTCTCCTGATTGATGACTGATGTGAGAGGGTCCAGCTCACTGTGTGTGGTGCTAGCCTGGGGCGGGTAGTTCTAGATAGCTATAAGAAAGTTGACTGAGCAATCCATGAGGAGCGAGCCAGAAACCAGCATTCCTTAGGAATCAGCTTCTGCCTCCAGGTTCGTCTCTAGCTTCCTTGGATGATGGACTGCAAGCTGTAAAAGGAAACAAACCCTTTCTTCCCCAAGTTGCTTTTGGTCATGATATTTTTATCACAGCAATAGAAATTCTTAGACAGTGATTGATGTGTGAGGGTTCTGCAGGCAGACTTGGGTTGTGTAAGAAATAGGCTGAGCCCTGCATGGAAAATAAGCCACTAGCCGCTCCTCCATGGAAGCTTCAGCTTTCCCCTCCAGGTTCCTGCTTTGATTTCCTGCCTTAGTTTCTCTCCATGATGGGCTATGGCTCAAAAGCCAATAAACCCTTTCCTCCCGAGTTGCTTCTGCTCTTGTGTTAATCTAACAGAAATCTAAGTCAAAAGTCTTATTCTAAGGAGTACATGATCTCCAGCTCCATGCATAAAGACACTGAAGGGCAAGTGGAATCTATGCAGCACAGAGAGAAGGTGAGCGGTTATCCGAGGCTGAGAGGCAGGTCTGGGAATCAGTGAGAATGTGGTGGGAATTACCAGAAGTTTTATAGAAACAGAACAAAGAAAGTCACACATCAAGATACATTTTGAATATGTGGGTGGGTACATTGGGCAGGCAAATGGCAGCAAAGTGGGGGAACTTCTGCAGAGTTCTGGGTTGCTATCGGATGACTTCCTTAGCCTTTGGGTTAGTGGGAGCTGGGGATCTGTTTGTACATTTCAAAAGAACCTACCTACCAGTTTCAGGGTGTTAGATCATAAACAGGAGTAGGCAATAAATAGCTCTTAGGTCCTGATTACACCCCAAGGTAAATTGTAATTAGTCTCCTAATTGTAGTTAGGCTTTGAAACCCTTTACCTCTTCACAATCATTGAAATTCTAATCTGTTAATCAGCCTTTAAAGAGGGTTCAATAGTTGGTACAGTTTTGTTTTGGAAACTTTTGTTCACAGTACATAAAGAACTATCTCATTTCATAGCTGCCTAATCTCTTGTCACAAGAGCAGACCACAGTTTATTTAACTAATTCCCTATTGATGGACAATGTGATCTTTTAAAAAAAAGTTTCTTTATTCTCAATATTTGCTTTTAGATTTATTTATTTTGTTATCTTATGTGTATTAATACTTTGCCTGCATACATATCTGCACTCCACATTCATGAGTGGTACCCTCAGAGGCCAGAAGAGGCATCAGATCACCTGAGACTGCAGCAGCAGATGCTTATGAGTCATCATAGGGGTGCTGGGAATTTAACCTGGGTTCTCTGGAAAAACAGCACATCCTCTTGACCACTGAGCTATCTCTTCAGCCCCTGATGGTAGAAATTCTAATGGACATTTATTTTTATGACATTGAACTGTAGAACCATCAACTTGGGACCCCAGTGAGACCAACAGGACACGACACCGATGTAATTAGCAAAGAAGGATTTTTAATTAGACAGCTTGAGCTGGACCACCATGAAATGGTGATCCTGAGGGCAGAAATGGTTGAATATTTAAGGGCAAAAACCACAAGCAGGTGGGGTCTTGGAAACTGGGGCTTGGGAACTGCGTCAAGGCTTACAGTCCATCAAGGCTTGCAGAACAATGATGTTGCACAAAGCTGGTCAAGGATGTGGTTAGTTCCTGGAACAGTCTGCACCTTCAGTCCAGGAGTTTAGGTTCCCAGGCCCTCAAAGTAGGTCAGGCACAAAATGGAATCTGAAAATCAAGATGGAGTGAGTTATGCTGTCTTTTTAAGTATCTCAGAAGGTGATAGAATGCTTTCTTGTTTGGTTGGCTAATGGCTCTGAGTAAACAGTTTCCCTGGTCTATGGTTAATTTTTGTTCTAACAGTATCCCAGGCTAGCCTTGAACTTGGTACCTTAGGCTGGCCTTGAACTCAGTATCTCAGGCTGGCCTTGAACTCAAGACGTCAGGCTGGCCTTGAACTCAGTATCCCAGGCTGGCCTTGAATTAACTTACCTCTGTGGCAGAGGATAACTTTGAGCATTGTAGGCATGTGCTACCACACCCAGAAGGATGGTGGGACTCAAACCCAGGACCTCAAGCAAGCCAGGAAATTTACTCTACCAACTGAGCTGCAGTTCTAGTCTTATTTCTTCCCTCCACCCTCCCCATTCTTTCTGTTGCTATGGTAATAGGGAATAAGGAGTCTGGGAACCTTTAGCTTCAGAGTCACTGGTTTTGTGTAAACTCAACACGAGCTAAAGTCACTGGTATAGGAGGGAGCCTCAGCTGAGAAAGCACCTTGGCAAGATCAGGCTGTAGGCAAGACTATAGGGCATTTTCTTATTTAGTGATTCATGTGGGAGGGTCCAGCCCACCATGTTGGCTCATCCCTGGGCTGGTGGTCCTGATTCTATACTAAAGCAGGCCGAGCCAGCTATGAGAAGTACAGCAAGCAGCATTCTTCCCTCCATGGCCTCTGCACCAGCGCCTGCCTCTTGGTTGCTGCCTTGCTTGAGTTCCTGCCCTGATTTCCCTCAGTGATGAACAGGGAGGTGGAAGCATGAGCCACACAAACCCTTTCCTCCCCAATTTGCATTCGGTGTAGGTGTTTCATCACAGCATTCCTAACTCAGACAGTCAAAAAGGTATCTTTCACTCGGAGATCCTGTTCCAATGAAGATTTCCACCCCAAATGTGGTCTGAGATTCTAGGTTTTGGAGATGTTCCTCAGTAACTAAAGGCTGCTGGTGTGTGACTGTGACTTGCTGTCAATCTGCCTGCTTTTTTCTTTTTCTTTTTTTCCAAAGAAGGAAACATCCACATGACTCACCAACCTGCTTTGTGCAAGCGTATATCAGTTGTCACTGTCCCTGAAGAGAACAACTTGTTAGAACATAAAAAAAAAAAAAAAAAAGCAGAGTTGGTAAACCAGTTTACTAACCTATTGAGTAAGTCATCACTGGTGATGACTTTTTCATCAGTCCCTGACTCAAAGCTGGTGGAGGTAATTAGCTTAGGAACCTCAGAATGTCTGTCAGGTGGTAATGTCAGGAGTCTCCGGTGAAAGCGACACAGAGGCTCAGATCCTTCACCATAGTTTTTTTTAATCCTTTCTTTTTTCCTTTTTTTCCTTGAAGATGTCTCCAGGTCTTGGTGTAAATGGGGACTCTTCCTATGGCCTGAATGTCTTTCTTCCATCCTTCAAAGCCACTGCTACAGGGCAGCTCCCTGATCAACTTGTTCTTTTTCATGGGAGAGAACAAACAGCCGTGAGTCAGGAGGAGTGGAAAAGATTCACCCAAGTTGTACCCACAAGTTGGCTCTGAGAAAGCACCTCAGACCTCTCCCAAAGTGTTTGTGCCAGGTTCCCCATGCTGTTGGGTTTAGTTGAGAAATTTTAAAATGACTTTTGTTTATTCTTTGACAATTTTATATACAAATACGATGTATCCTGGTCACACTGTTGTCTTTTAAATTTTTATTTATTTATTTTTATGAGTATGGGTATTTGGTTTGAACATATATCTATATTTCATGTGCTTATGTGCCTCGTACCCACGGAGTCCAGAAGATCCATGAGACTAGAGTTGTAGATGGTTGCAAGCTGCCGTGTGGGTGCTGGGAATGGAGGCCTGGTCCCCTAGAGGAACCAGTCCTCTCAACTGCTGAGCCATCTCTGGCCCCTTGAATTCTTTTTCACAAATCAATGTGTCCTCAAGGGCAACAACATTCTCTATTGTGTGTGTTCCTGTGCACACTTCTGATACTTCAGGATCGACAGTGGGCAGTGTATCTGCCTGACATTCTCAGGTGTGTGTTCCTGTGCACATCACTGATATCTCAGGAATGAAAAAGGGTGTAGAAGTAATTTGAATCATTTCCCACATCCTTTGTGGTTCTAGGATTCTGAGCAATAACAAAACTAAGATGGGATGAAAATAAATTTCTCAGGAATCTAAAAAAATCTTTAAGAGTATTTAATTTCGTGTGTGTGTGTGTGTGTGTGTGTGTGTGTGTGTGTGTCTGTGAATACACCTAGGTGGGGACTAGGGTAAACTCATGTAGCATTTGGAGACCATTATCAGATGCCTGCCCCTGCTCCTGCAGTCAAAATGGGCTATCACTATGTAACCTCTATACTGTCCTGTCATCTATCTTTCTGTCTGTCTGTCTATCTATCTATCTATCTATCTATCTATCTATCCGCATGTCAGCACCACCCTCTGAGTGGTGTAACTGCTCGATAGTCACCCCTTCATTGTCCTCTGGCAAAATCAAGGTAAGCTTCACTTTCCACTACTTTTCAGAGAGAGGGCAGATGTGATCCCAGTGCCTAGGTCATGGAACCTAGGTCTTTAAAGAGCGAGTGTTTCTCTGTTCCCCAATCTTCAGGATCATCCCTAGAGCTGCAACAGACCATCTCCCCATGACCTCCTCTTACCTCAGCCTCCAACATCAACAAGCATTCCCTGTGAACACGCCAACCTCGGAGCAGGCCAGTAAAACAGACAACACACAGTCAACACACTCTCCAAAAATCCAGAGAAGAAATGGAAATCAAGGAACAATGGATAGCTTTGAAGGAGAAGTCCAATAATCTAGTAGTTGCTCAGTCCCATGAGGTTGGGTGTTTCAACTGGTCTTCTACATAAGCTGGAATCCTGAAGAAGCAGACTCCAACACATGTGCTGGCAAGTAAGTGCAACCAGATAAAGAAGAATAGAGCCTTCCTTTGTCCATTGTCCTTATGTAGGCCTCCAGCAGAAAATATGGCTCAGACTAATGATGTGTACCAGCACACCTAGACCTAAGCTATTCTTTACTTGGAACTTGCTCTGTTCCAGCCTGGCCTTGAACTCAGAAATCTGTTTCCCTCTGTCTCCTAGGATTAAAGGTGTGTACCATCTTGCCCAGGCTTAAACTTTTCATGGCCACTATTTCTCAAGATCCAGATCACAGGCATGATCTCAATGTCTGGATTGTAGTTCATTTCAGATGTGTTCAAGCTGACAACCAGGAACAGCCACCACAAGCACCTGGGTCTATAATCACCCTAAACTCAGATGCCTAGACATCAGCATAAGAACACAAAAACAGCCAGGGCAACATGCCTTCACCAGAGTTCACAGGCAGTATCCTACCACAGCAGGCCTTGAATATTCCAACAAAGCTGAAGCACAAGAAAAGGACCTTCAAGTGAACTATAAGATGACAGATGTCCTTAAAGAGGAAATGATTAAACCCCTTAAAGAAGCCCAGGAAAACACAAACAATTGGAAGAAATGAATGAATCTCTCAAAGCCAAGAAAAACAAAACTTTTGAAGGAAACTAATAAAACTGTTCAAGACCTGAAAATGGAAACAGAAGCAATAAAGAAAACACAAACTCTGGGAATCCCAGAAATGTAAAATTCAGGAATGCAGACAGGAATTACAGAGGCATGCTTCACCGACATCACACAAGAGATGGAAATGGTTGAAGAATAAAGAAAGAATATTAAAGGCTGCAAGGAAATAAGACCAAGTAACACATAAATACAGACCTATTCGAATCATACTTTATTTCTTAATGGAGAGTCTAAAAGCCAGAAGGCTTGGACAGATGTGCTGCAGACTCTAAGAGACCACAGATGCCAAGCCCAGATTACTATATCCAGCATAACTTTCAATCTCCATAGATGGAGAAAGCAAGATGTTTCACGATAAGGTCAAATTTAAACAATATCTATTTACAGATCTAGCACCTCCCTACAGAAGGTTCTAGAAGGAAAATTCCAACCCAAGGAGGTTAACTATACCCATGAAAACACAGGAAATAAATAATCTCACACCAGCAAAAGCAAAAAGAAGGGACGTGCATGAGTGTGCATGCTTGTATGCTTAAGCTCCTGTGTGTCACCAGCGCTACCAACAAAATTAATAATCATTGGTCATTGATATCTCCCAATATCAATGGGAGATATCCCATTGATATCCCTCAATTCCCCAATAAAAAGACACAGACTAACAGAATGTACATGAAAACATGATCTGTCCTTCTGCTGCATACAAGACACACACCTCAACATCAAGGATAGACATCACCTCAGGGTAAAAGGTTGGGAAAAGCTATTCCAAGTAAATGGATCTAAGAAGCAAGCTGTTACAGTCATTTTAATACTGCACACAATAGACTTTAAGCCAAAATTAATCAAAAGATATGGGAAAGGACACTACACACTCATCAAAGGAAAAATTCACCAAGATGACATTTCAACATTTCAATTCTTAACGTCTATGCTCCAAACACAAAGACACCACTTTTGTAGAAGAAAAACTACTACAACTTAAATCACATAGTGTCCCTCACTGACTGATACTGGGAGACTTCAATAGCCTGCTCTCACCAATGGACAGATCCATCATCCAGACAAAAACTGAACAGAGAAATACTGGAGCTAACAGATGTTAGAAACCAAATGGATCTAAAAGATATTTACAGAATATTCCATCCAAACACAAAAGAATATATCTTCCTCTCAGCATCCCATGGAACTTTTCCCAAAACTGATGGCATACTTGGACACAAAGCAAGTCTCAGTGGATACAAGAAAATTGAAAGAACTCCCTCCATCCTATCAGACCACAATGGATATCAAGAACAACAGAAAGCCTACAAACTCATGGAAACTAAACAACTCCCTATAGAATTAAAAAAAAAAATGGGTCAAGACAGAAATAAAGTAAGAAATTAAAGACTTCTTACAATTCAATGAAAATGAGTACACAATATACCCAGACGTACAGGATACAACGAAAGCCATGCTAAAAGAAAGTAGCACTGAGTGCCGACATTAAAAAAAAAAAATTGTAGAGATCTCATGCTAAAGATTTAACAGCACATCTGAAAGCTCCCAAACAAAAAGAAGTAAGCACACACAAGAGGAGTAGATGGCAATAAATAATCAAACTGAGAGCTGAAATCTATAAAATAGAAATAAAGAGAATAATACAAAGAATCAATGGAACAAAGAGTTTGTTCATTGAGAAAATCAACAAAATTGACAAACCCTTATCTAAACTAACTAAAAGACAGAGAAAGAATATCCAAATTAGTAAAATAAAAATTGAAAAGGGGGGCATAACAGAAACTGAGTAAATACAAAGAATCATAGGACATACTTTAAAATCTTGTACTCTACCAAACTGGAAAATCTAAATGAAATCGCTGATTTTATCAATAGGAAATACTATTTAAATAAATAAATAAATAGTATTTATAAATAAATAGTAGTAAGTAAATAGGTAATTTACTCAATAGGTAACAGATCAGATAAACAATTTAAATAAACTCATAACTCCTGGTAAAACAGAAGCAGTTATTAAAAGTCTCTCAATGAAGCCAAGAGTCAGATGATTTTAGTGCAAAACTCTACCAGACTTTCAAAGAAGAGTTAATCCCAATACTACTCAAATTGTTCCACAAAATAAAAACAGAAGGAACAGTACCCAATTCATTTTATGAGGCCACAGTTACACTGATAACCAAACCACATGAAGACCCAACAAACAAAGAGAATTACAGACCAATTTCTCTCATAAACATAGATTCAAAAATATTAAATAAAAAACTTGCAAACAGAATCCAAGAACGCATCAAAAAGATCATCCACCATGATCAAATAGGCTTCATCCCGGAGATGTAGGGATGGTTCAACATATGAGAATTAGTAAATGTAATCCAATGTGGTGCTTTGATTTTGCTTGGCCCAGGGATCGTCACCATTAGGAGGTGTAGTTGTTGAACTAGGTGTGGCCATGTTGAAGGAAGTGTGTCACTATGAGGATGGGCTGCCTTGGAGTAGTCTTCTCCCGATGCCTTCGGATCAAGATGTAGACCTCTCAGCTCCTCCAGCACCATGCCTGCCTGGATGCTACCATGCTTCCTGACATGATAACAATGGACTGGACCTCAGAACTTGTAAACCAGCCCCAATTAAATGTCTTTTTTAAAAAGTTGCCTTGGTCATGGTGTCTCTTCACAGCAGTAAAACTCAAACTAAGACATCCACAAATAAATAAACTGAAAGTAAAAAGGCACATGGTCATCTCATTAAGTTTGGAAAAAGCCTTTGACAAAATCCAACACCCCTTCATGATAAAAGTCTTGGAGAGATTAGTGATATAGAAGACATACCTAAACACAATAAAGGCAATTTACTGCAAGCCTTTATCTAACTTTAAATTAAATGGAGAGAAACTCAAAGCAATTCCACTAAAATAAGGATTAAGACAAGGCTGTTCTATTCAATATCTATTCAATATATTACTTGAAGCTTTAGCTAGAGAAATAAGACAACTGAAGGAGATCAAGGGGATGCAGATAGGAAAGGAAGAAGTCGAATTATCATTATTTGCAGATGATATCATAGAACACATAATTGGCCCTAAAATTCTACCAGGGAACTCCTAAAGTTGATAAGCACTTTTATCAAAGTGGCTAGATTTAAAAAAAAAAAAATTCAGTAGTCCTCTTGTATACAAATGACAAACAGTCTGAGAAAGAAATCAGGGAAAGAGTACCCTTCACAATAACCTCAAATAATATAAAATATCTTGAGAATAACTCTAACCAAGCAAGTGAAAGATTTGTATGATGAAAACTTCAAGTCTTCGAAAGAAATTGAAGAAGATATCAGAAGATATAAAAATCTCCCATGCTCATGGATCATTAGGATTCATACAGTGAAAATGGCCATCTTACCAAAATCAATCTACAGATTTAATGAAATTCCCATCAAAATTCCAACACAATTCTTTACGGATCTTGAAAGGACAATTTTCAACTTCATATGGAAAAACAAACAAACAAATAAACAGGTTAGCTAAAACAATCCTGAACAATAAGAGAACTGCTAGAGGTTTCACCATTCCTGGTTTCCAGTTGTACTATAGAGGTACAGCAATAAAAACCATGTGGTATTAGCATAAAAGCAGACACATTGATCAATAGAATCAAAACAAAGACCCATACCTAAATCTACACAACTATGGACACCTGATTTTTGATAAAGAATCCAGAAGTATACAATGGAAAAATAATAAAAAAACCAACTTCAATGAATGGTGCTGGTCAAACTAGATGTTGTTATGTAGAAGAACACAAATAGATCCTTATCTATCACCCTGCACAAAAACCCTCAACATAAAACCCGATACACTGAACTTGAATGAAGAGAAAGTAGGGGAATAAACTTGAATGCATTGGCACAGGAGACAACTTTCTGAACAGAACACTGATAGCTCAGGCACTAAGATGAACAATTAATAAATGAAGCCTCATGAAACCGAAAAGCTTCTTCAAGGCTAAAAGACACCATCAATCTGACAACATGGCACCCTACAGAATGGGAAAAGTTTTTCCCCAACTCTACATCTGATAGAGGACTAATATCAGAAACATACAAAGAACTGAAGAAACTAGATCATCCAAGCCAGAAAGCCAGATCATCCAATTAGAAAATAGGGTACAGACATAGACAGATAATTCTCACTAGACAATCTCAAATGGCTGAGAAACACTAAAGATATGTTCCACATCCTTAGCCAAGGGGAAATACAAATCAAAACTTCCTTGAGATTCTATTCTACATCTGTCAGAATGGCTTAAATTAATAACCCTAGTGTCAGCTCATGCTGGCAAGAATATGGAGCAAGGGGACCACTCCTCCATTGCTGGTGGGAGTGGAAATCAATATGGTAGTTCATCAAAAAAATGGGGCATTGATCTACCTCAAGATCCAGCTATACTACTCTTGGGCATATACCCTAGGGATGCTCCATCTGACAGCAAGAGCACTTGCTCAGCTATGTTCATTGTGGCTTTATTTATAATAGCCAGAAACTGGAAGAAATCTAGATATTCCTCAACCTCCCCCCAAAAGAATAAAGATATGGTATATTTATACAACAGAGTATTACTCGGCTGTTAAAAAGTCTTTATAAAGTTTGCAGGCAAATGATGCAACTAGAAAAAAATTATTCTGAGGTAACCCAGAAAGACCAATATGGTATGTGCTCGCTTATAAGTGGATATTAGCTGTTAAGTAAATGCTAATCAAGCTATAATCTGCAGATTCAGAGAGGTTAGGTAGAGGGCTGTGGAGGGGAAGCATAAATCTCCCCAGAGAGGATAGATAGATTTTATGGGTGAACTCGGGCAAGGTAGGGACAGGTGCAGGAGGGGGAGGAGAGGGCTGGAGGGAGCGAGTGTAGGGAGAGGCAGCTGGAATTGGGAGCCTTAGAAGTGTGGGAACCTAGTGCAATGAAAAACTTCCTGGAATCTACAAGGGTGACCCTACTGAGGACCCCTAATAATGGAGGATACAGAGTCTGAACTGGCCATCTCTTGGAGACTGGAAAAGATTTTAGTGACAGGTTGGGGTTGCAAGTGTTGAGGCTGTTGGTCAACGAGGGTCCAGTGGAGATCCTTAAATATCCTAGGCTAATGTTAGGGCAGAGAGTTGGATGCTCTCTGCAAACTGACAGCAGGATCCCACTGCTGAAGGCAATCTCCATACAGTTTATGGAAGTGTAGAGAGGTCCAGCTGGTGCCTGGATAGAGCCTTCGTCCCTACATACTATTCTCTTTGGTACAGGAAGGTACTCTTCAGGCTATGGAAAGAGAAACCTGAACACCAGCTCAGCCACAAGCCCTTCCACCTACAGTCTGCCCTGCCTGCAAGATGTGCTGGATCAATGATGATGTTGTGGGAGTGATCAATTAGTGTCTGTTCTAGCTTGAGGCCCACTCCACGAGAGGGAATCCAGGCCGGACAGTACCTGAATGGCCAGAAACTGGAGACTGGGTGGCCTAGAGACCCAGGATAGAACCAAACATGACTGGCAAAAACAAAACAAAAACCAAAACCAACCAAACAAAAAACAAAAAGCAAAGCAGAACAATGAAATGACTTCTAACGATAGTCTTCTATACTCGTAGATCAGTGCCTTGTCAAGTCATCATCAGAAAGGCTTCCTCCAACAGCAGATGGGAGCAGGTGGATTGCTGTGAGCCCAGGGTTAGCCTGGGCTACCTAGTACTTTTCAAGGTAATGTGGGCTAAAGAGATGCTTAAATGTGGCCAAAATAAAATAAAAACTTGAGATTCCATTTTACCCACCAGAATGATATCAAGAAAAGAGAAAATAACAAATGTTGGCAAGAATGTGGAAAGGAAGTTGGGCAGTGGTGGCGCACGCCTTTAATCCCAGCACTTGGGAGGCAGAGGCAGGTGGATTTCTGAGTTCGAGGCCAGCCTGGTCTACAGAGTGAGTTCCAGGACAGCCGGGGCTATACAGAGAAACCCTGTCTTGAAAAATCAAAAAAAAAAAAAAAAAAAATGTGGAAAGGAAAATATGGTGGGAATAATCAAGCCCCGGTGGAAGCCAGATGGTCTAGAGAGATGGCTCCATGATTAAGAGCACTGACTGCAGTTGAAAAGCACATTGGTTGGGTTTCTAGCACTCACAACTTCCTGTCTCTCATTTCAGAGGAACTGCTGCCCTCTTCCGGCCGCTATGGGCACTGCATGGTGCACAGACATAGATGCAGGCAAAATACCCGTACACATAAATAAATCTCAAAACATTTCAATTGAAAATATAACTACTATTCAATCAAGCAATACCACACTTAGGTACATACTTGAGTCAGGTACATACTTGAGTCAGGTTGCTATAGAGACACCCACGTTTATCTCACATCCACACCAGCCAATAAATGGCATGTGCCTGGTGTGGGTCAATGGGTGAATTTTAAAAAATAAATGTACCTACACACGAAGGAGCTTTACTCAACAATAAAGGACGCAATCATGTCCTTCGCTGGACAATGCCCAGAACTGGTGACCACATTAAATGAAATAAGCCAACTTCACAAGCGTGTTTTCTCTTCTATGTGGAAATCAGAAAACAAAGGGCCGCGAACTAAAAGGGGGGTTTGCTAAGCATGTGGAAGAGGTGCAGATGGAGGAAGGTTAATATAGGGTACTTCAATGTGTATTGTACGTGTGGAAACATCACCATGAAGCCACTGTATAATTTATACTAAAAGTGATCTGTATGGTTGTAGTTCATCCAAAATTCTATTTGTGTTGGAAGCGGGAAGAAGTTGGAAGAGAACTGCTGTTTCCGTCAGGGAGAGCCTAAGAACTAACGGATGGTCAGAGCAGCATATACAGTTGTGACCTGTTAGTGGCCTTAGACCTGGAAGTCAGCAAGTCTTTTTACTTGTCCTCGGGACTCCTTACCAGCTGCCTCCAAGCCCAGCCCTTTTCCCAGCACTGGGGATTGGACCCAGAGAACCTTGTAAAGACATGCTAATAAGCAAGCCTCTTGTGCAGGTTCTTCCCAGGCTTTTCCCAGTCAATTCTGCCACTGGTGGGTTTACACAGCTTGCTTTTGAGTATCTAGAGCAACTAGCCCACGTGGCATCTCCATGCGTCCGTCGTGCCTTTTTAGAAATGGAGTATGTCACTGCAGGACGTACCAAGCTTTCAGGCAAGTGGGTTCAGTTCAAATCCCACCAAGTTCTCGTCCTGGTCTAACACTGTGGGCATGTGGCTTACCTGGGTTCAACTACCCCCATTCAGGTCAACCCTGCTTTTTATGGTGGCTCTGAGAAGTGCTGTGTAAACAGTGCAGTGGCTTGGAACAGTAACTACGGAGATGTCAACTGTCTGTACCAGCTCCGAACTCTGGTGCATGAAATAAAGAAACAAGGAGGCCTGGTGATAACACGTTTATTTCCGTGCCCTGTTGTGTGACTGGGAGGTGCTTTTTTTTTTTTTTTTTTCCACCTTCCAATAATTGATTAGGTCAAAACAATGAAAACTCCAGAAGGTAAACTAGTGGTTTATTGTTGCTCATGAGCATAAGTAAACAGACATATGGTACCACATAAAGGAGTTTTAAACACGCCTCACCTTTTGGCAGCATGAACCACTAGACTTTGGCAATAGCCTGATCAGATTCCTAGGCTTCTAAAGCTTGTGGCTATCTTCGGACACAACGGGAAGAAGGTGAATTTAATGCTTGAGCTTTAAAAATTTAACAACGATTCTTAGGAAATCGGGTAAGGCCAACATTGTCACTCAAACCTGCCTTTGTTTTGATCTGTGTGATGGACTGCTACTCAAAGCGAGAGCAGGCGGTGCCACACTCCACCAGCAGTAGTTCCTGGTTTTTGTAGACTTAGCATTTTGTTGAAGATAATTTCTCGCAGACGGGCTCTACATTTAAGTAGTTATAATGGAACCTCTTCTGCCCTAAAGGACCTCGTGCAGATCCCAAGCCAAAGCATTCAACAGTAAATTCAGCTTCCTGTTAGATTCAGCCATTCTCCAGCAGTTACATCGTTTTGTGTTCCCTTTCAGGCCTTTTATTACCTTCAAATCTTACAGTGTCTGCTTTCTGAGGGTTTGGTACAGGTAACAAACAAGTATTCACCACTAGAAGGGGATCTATGACGGTGTGGATCACCAAGGATGCGATTTACATTAGGATTCTCCGCTGTTGGAAACTGACGAGACAGGAGTTCTCAGATCCTAAAAGTATTATATTATGGCTAAGTAAGCAGAGAACTCAACTCAAGACGCCAGCTCTCGGAGACTAACTCAGCACAGTGAAAGAAAAGCAAGTGCTGACTTCGGGATGAGCTCACTAACAGGAATGGGCACCACACAGCATTTCTTTGGAGGTTAAAGTGCAGGCTAAGAAATGGCATATGAAACAGTGCATGAAGTAGTGCAATCCCAAGGTGCCATCGTTTTTGTTCATGGCGCATAGCCTATTTTTTTATATGTCCATTTTCTCTAAAAAATCCAGCTGTTGTGACACCTTTTAGCTTATTTATTTAGGCATTAAACTCTGTTTTACCCACTCTGGGGGCTACATAGAATATTTTACCATTTTAACACATAGAATATAGCGCATACATCTTGAAACTACTGAATTAAGGCAAGCCCTGTGAGTTCAGTACTCCAAAAACCATGTTTTACCAAAAAATGTTGACTCAAACCAGTGGCTTTAGACATAGGGCACCCAAACAGTCTTCACAACAGGAGTACGGTTAATTGCTCCCATTACCTCCAGGCTCTCTATACATCAGAAGGAAGTTTGAAGAATTTCTGTAACCCAAAATGGGTGGAAACCATGTGAGCAAAGTGGGGGGGGGGGGGAGCGGGGCTCTGCCAGATAGGGCCTATTCTCCTCACCTCCCATCCATGTCTTTTCATGTGTGTAAGCCTGTGTGTAGTGTGGACTGTGGGTGAACTTATGCATGAGAATGGCCCATTCAAACAGTGAAAGCTCTTCTGGGTGGGAATACTTTACGAAACGTGCTGTAAACCACCTACACAGCACATAAGATTCTGCCAGGAAATGCAAATGGTCTCTCCCAGGAGGCTAGTTAAGTTCTCCCAGGGCAAACGAGTTTTAGCTAGTAAAACAGTGCATGATTTGGAGACTCTAAATACCACTGTGCTCTCCCAAAGTGAGCAGTACAGCTCTCCAATAGCTGTCTTAATGGTGAAGACAACCTCCTGTCAGCTACTCTGAGTGAAGCTGAAGACAAGCGAGCCATAGAGCTTTATTCTCAAAGTTATACTCAGGAAACAAGTGCAGCTCCATCCGAAGGGCTAGAGATCACAGGCTCAGGCTGTAGGCCCTTCCTGTTTACCGTGCAAGTGCTCATGAAGCCATGCACTAAGGACTAGTGGAAGACTGGAGGTCACACTTAGGCTAGTCAGATGTAGTTGGGGAAATTTTTAATAATTACTGAAGAAATAACTTGAGGCTTATCTCTTTGACGCATAAGGGTTATACTTTGAAAACCTGCACGCTGATGTTTCAGAGTCTTCCTCTACCAGGACGGCAGACTGGCAAAGTCAAGCGCTGAGTGCTCAGTGGGCCTCCTCCAAGGCTACGGTGATATGGCTACATCCTAGGATTGCAAAAGTGAGACCTGCTAAGAAATCGAGTTCCAGACGGGACCTTTATGGATGACCTTGGCTGACAAATCTTCTTGGGAAACTGTTTATTTTAAAATTACCTTCCCAACAAACCGTGAAACACTCGGATACCACGTTACTGTTTCTCACTGAAGATACACTACATTGTAGATGGACTTTCAAAGTCAGACAGAGACTTGAACAGAACCCAAGGGCAGGATCATGAAGGGACAATAGTAAGAATGGGTAGGAGAGTGTCACTTGGTGAAAGTAACCTAAAGGATGCATAACAAGTCACGCTGGACGGATGACAACCTTGTGCTTTTCTCCCACTGTGGGATTTACCAGAACCTTAGTTTAACACAGGTGCCACCTTTCACCTGGAAAGGGATAGTTTTTACTATCTTACACCTACATTTACTATAAATAAATGAAGTCCAAAGCAACAGAGGTTTAAAAGAACAAAACTACATAATTTAGTACATAATTAAAATAAAAATAGGACAGTGATAATTGAATGTTTCAAAAACATACAACCTGGACAGAGAACCATTTGATACAATTTGGAGGTTGTTAAAGTGACCACTCAGAAGGCTGAACAGTGCAAGACTCGCTTTTCCAGTTACAAGCTCAAAACAGGAGTGCAAACAAGACTAAAGCTTCTGTTCAGAGTTAGAGGAGAGCCTGGAAGTGGTATGAAAAAGCTTCGCTTGGGTCATGCCCCAGAAATGAAATGTTTTTTCATGGTACACTTTTCTTCAATGAACTTGCCCTCAGTTGGGTCCCTATTGAGTCATGGTTGACCCCTGAGCACAGAGATGAGTCAGATCATGACTAGTTCTCAGAGGTCTGATGGCTATAGAAAGAGCCTTGGATCTGAGGTTCTGTCTTAGCCAGTGTACCTGAACCCTACAGAGAAGAGATACATCAATGGACTCTAACAGTCTCTTGTGCCTGTAAAGCCGGAGGACAAATGGACTGACAATTCTCCCCCTACAGGCAAGCTGCTAAGGAGGAAGATGCTGAGTGCTTACATCAGTGAAGGCGCAGCTCTAACATGTGAAGTACAGAGGTTCAAGATCAACGCCAGTGCAAGAGCTGTGTGAAGTGCGCTGACTAGGCAATGCATGCATCCATCCATGCAAATGTAGGACATGGCCCCAAAGAAGACTGAAAGCACATATCTAACGCCTGGAAACACCCCTTGCCAGTAGTTTATAAAAATAGTTGCTACTGTAGAGCCTCTCTACAGCCAACACTCTCAGACCTTTCCATTACCCACCACTTCAATACCAAAGTATTAACCGTGTCTCAGACATTCCAGACAAAGGTCACTTATAACAAACAAAAAGTCAACTTTTTTTTTAAAAAACAAGATAGTGTCCATTTAAAAAGTAGATTTTTTTCTTTCAAGTGAACAGGACATTTTATGTACTAAACTTAACTTTTAGTCTGTCAAGAATGGGTTTGTTTAAAATCCGTACGTAATGTGCATATATGCAGAAACAAATAAACTTAACACATCACCTGCACAGGAACAAGGTTAGCCCCCAAACATGATAGAATGGGTGTGGTTAGTACAAATCTATTGCAAGGTAAGAAGGTTCTGTGCATCAGCTCCACCAGAGAAGCGCGAAGGATGCCAACCACAAGAGCCAAGTGTAAGTTGTGTCTGATCGCCTGGAAGCCTAAGGGACACCATGTTGCTCCAATATCCTGACAGGAGTAACTGCTTAAACTCTCAGCCATGGACGTCTTCCTCTGGAGCTAGAGCCACATTCCAATTTACTTTCTATTCCGAAGTCGTTTGGATTTCCTAAGAGAGTCTATGGCTTCTGTTGCCTTCCTTCGTTTCCGAGGCGACTCCTCACTCTGCCCAGACCCTGAGGATGTTCCTACTGCACTTTCCATGACTTCTCGAAGCTTCCGTTCCAGCTCTGCCAACCGTGCGTTTTGTTCGCCTATGATCTGGGTCTGCTCTAGCAGTTTCTGGTCTTGGTCTTGAAGCTGTTTCTGCTGTTCTTGCACTTTGGTGCGGAGCTCAGAAATCTCACGCCTGAGGACAGTCACGCCAGCACCGTTGGTTTTGACCTGCTGCTGCAGTTTGGTAACCTCTTGTCTGGACGGGTTTTGCTTGGAGAAGAGCTGCATTGTTGTCAGGGCTGCTGATGGTCCGGGAACTGTGGAGAGAGCATGCGAAAGGGCTAATCATCCCTGTTTCCTGCTGGGAACAGTTCAGTTAGGTCTTGGGTTTATTACAATAGAAAATTCCCTTTAAGTCAGCAGTTGTGGATTGCATGCAAAGAGTTAGCACAAAATGAATCAAGAAAGCATAATTTAACCAAAACCCAAGAAGCAGGGAGCTGGGAACGTGGCCTTACAGAAAGACATGTACAAGCATCCTCAGCACCAAACAAACAAAATGAGGTTAAATGAAAAGCTAAAGATGCTCTAAAGTTATACATGATGGTTACTAGAAACTGAAGACATAATCGAGATGTATCCAGAGGAGAGTGCTGTGGTGGTGGTGTACAGCCATGTTCTAAGCACCTGAGAGGCAAAGGCGTAATAACCACCATGAGTCTGAGGCCAACACAGGCTACGCAGGGAGTCTGAGGGCAGCCTGGGCTACAAATACACACTGAGACCCTGTTTGAAAAAGCAAAAGCAAAACCAAACCAAAACAAAACAAAATACCCCCATACCTGGAGGAGAGCCCATGAGTCTTCCAGACACATCTGATCCTGGCAATTTCCTCTTCAAAATTGGAACAATCTTCTCATCAAAGTATTCCATTGCCATGGAAGAGATATCCCGTAACTCCTGCAGGACTTCATGAGCTCGCTGAGGGGCTCTGGTAGAATTGACATATCTCAGTACCCGGTAAATCTCATCAATCACCTACAATATGAATTCTCATTAGTACTTTTTGAAGTTAAAAAAAAATTAGCTGACTAGTAAGGTTACCATCTCATAGTTGCTGTGAAGACATACAGAGCATTTTAACTTGTGAACTTGTCATGGAGAATCCACAGCATTGGCTTTGGACTTACTGTAGTACTTTATGCTTAGACTTAGTAAGCACCTTTACTATTCCAGGTACTATGCTAGAGTTAGAGTCAAAACAAAGAAGTGAATCAGAGCATCTGGGGAGACACATGAATAAACACACTACAAGAGCCACATGGATTGCTAAAGAAACTAGAGGATTAAATAGACACGCACTTCTGCTTGGAGTATGGTAGGGTAGCATTACCAGGCCTGCACTCCAAACCCACTTCTGTCCCCAGGCCCCAAGAACTCAGTCTGATTCCTTTCTCTCGTGCACTGGCACATGCTTCCTCCCTTAAAACTTTGTTTCTCTAAGAGCTGACACAGCTTGGAATGAGTTTTCAGAGCATCCTTTCTCCCCACGACCAGAGGGCAGCAGAATGTGTTTAGTGCCAACTGCACCGGGGAAGCTGAGGGCCACGCATGGAGGAGAGACATGTGCTTACTGCAAGTCTCCTGACCCCTCCTCCCCTACTTCAACAGTAACCAACCGGCTGTAGCCAAATGCGCTCTCAGCCTTAGTCCCCGAGAGGTACTGTTCACACTTCAGTGGCTTCAACGCAGACCTGCAAACAGTGATCCACACCTTTGAAGAGCACAGTCCGGATAATGTCTATTGCAATGAGACCTTCTCTCACAAGACCCGGGGCTACAAGCCAAACCATTCTGCCATCAGTCTCCACCCCATCCCCTCCAATCATACATCGTCCTCTCGCTCTGCATTTATTTCAACACTGGGGTCAGTCTTTTAATCTGCCTTCTCTTCTGGATGAGAATGAACATATAATATTTACTAGTTAAAAGGAAACACAAAATCTACCATGGACAAATTCTAGCCTTTACTGTTTTTTCTAGACTAAGTTCAAGGTGATGGTCCTTTGTATAAACATGACTTCACCGAAGTGGTCAGCGTTGTGGGCAAGGACTGAAAAGGAATGAATGAGGTGAAGTGGAGTATCAGGCAGACCTAACGGGAAGTGAGACATACTGTGTTGAATTCAATCAGCAGCTAGAGCCAGGCCAGGAGTACAGGAGACAAACTGCAAATATGGGTGAGTTCCAACAGGGAACAGCACAAGAAGGTCTGAGCCCACAAAGGGAGAAGAAGGACCTGGGGGTCAAGTATGCAACCAAGGACCCAATGGCTAGCTAGCACTGTGTTTCTCTTCCATTACTACCCCATTCAGGGCTCATGTTAGAAGGAAATTAACTTTTCCAGGAGGTTATTCAAGTATCATGCTAGAAAGCCAGTACATAGTAAAATGGAGTTCCTTTTCTTGGACTAATTATGCAAACATAGTTTAAAATAAACGCAAGTATTTCCACACGTTTCAAAGCATTGGTGTAAAAAAACCCAGTGACCAGGGATGGTAAGATTCCTATTCTTAGCCAGACATGGGGTGCACACCATTAGTCCCAGCTCTCAGGAGGCATCAGCAGGTGAATCTCTGAGGCTGAGGCCAGCCTGGCCTCTACATACAAGTGTCAGGTTAGTGAGGGCTATCTAGTGAGATTCTGTCTGAACAACAAGATTCTTATGAGGTTTGGGAAAAGAAAAACAAACAAACAACAACAACAAAACCCCAAAGGCTAAACAGGGAAGGAAAAAGAGAGGGGAAGGAGGAGCAGCACAGGGATACATTAGAGAAGGGCCAGGAAGCTTTGACATCAGAGAACGAGTGAGGAGACAGGACTGGTTCCCTGAAGTCTGGAAGGGAGACACTCAGGTCAGCTGGCATGGCTGTGTAAGGCATTAAAAATCTACAGATGGAGGTCTTCATATGACACATACAGAACATGTTAGGATGTAACTAGGCTCCAACACCCTTCTGCGACAGTCACCAGTGCTAGCTACACACACAGACCCTTCATATTTTGAATACATTCAGATAGTATATATAGAACAATTTAAGGAACCCAAGGCAGGAGTCCAGCTTTGTAAAGACTGTTCATGCTGACTAGCGTTTCACATGCTTAGGCTAGGTTAAACGTGTCACTTTGTGTCCAAGTAGTACCTGCGGGTTATAAGTAAGAAACGCATTGCTACAGTTGATTGATTTTTGGGTTTTCTGTTTCTATGCGGTCTCACTCAAGGGCTAACGTATGTGTCTAGCTCTGTGAAACTAAATCATGCCCTCTGCCTTAGTTCGTCCCCAGGCTTTTGTCTAGTCTGATTTTTGATCCCCTTCTAGAATGTTTTCCTTGTATATCTTTTCCATTAAATATTCATCTCTGAACATTCTTCCAGTTCAAATCATATAAACATCCTCATCAAACTTGTTTGTTCTTCTGTTTTGAGACAGGGGCTTCTCTGTGTAGACAAGGCTGGCCCTCAACTCACAGAGATCTACCTACCTTTGCCTTCTGAGTGCTGGGATTAAAGGTATGCACCACCACCTCCTGGCTGCACTACACACTGTAAACACACCCTTTTGTTAATGTGTCTAACAGAAGAGATCACGGTCGGTCAGTTCACTCCTGGATACGGAGTTCCACAAAGACTGGCCCATCCCAACTACGTCTAAGTGCTAACTAAATAAGGGCTAACAATAATCAAATATTTGTATTGTTTAACATTGACATAGCCAATGAAACTGTTTTGGGGCAAGCGACAGGGTTATGTCCAAATTAAGAACATGGGTTTTAGAGGCTGGCTGCTTTGAACACAAATTCAAGAGTTAACAAGATGACTACTGAGAATAATTTCTCAAAATACCCAATTCTTAGATGTGCTTCTTCTATGTTTAATCAGGTGTCCGCAGTTTTATGATGAAATCTCTATATTTTATGAATATACACTTATTGGGAGATTAATGTTTGTAGCATGTTTGGTCTAACCTGACAGTGTATGCAGGTGTGGAGACACAGACCCTACCCAACAGTAACTCTGTGAATGACTCACAAATAGCAAGCATACATCAGACAGATTATAGGGAGTTCTATGAACTGTGTGGGACACAGAAGGCAGGGAAGCCTGACCTGCTTAGAGAACTGGACAGTCTACTGAAGGGCATGAAAACAGAATCGGTAAACTTCTAGCAAATAGGTGAAAACAGAGAAGAGAGAGGCTTATCAACACCTGAGTGAAGAAACAGTGTAGACAGGTATGGTAGCCCAAGCCTGAAACCCCAGTGTTCAGGGGACTAAGACAGGAAGACCACCAGTTTAGGGCCAGTCTAAATTTCATAGTGAGATACTGTTTTAAAAAGCACAAATGAATGAATGAATGCAACAAAACAAAGAAAAGAAATGGAGCAGAGATAAGCAGATGGGATAAATGGGGAGGCGACAAGATGGGCAATTAATGGGCAATTAACACATGTGGTGCTGTACCCGGGCATCTGCCCTACGGTACGCTCTTACAAACAAACCTTAGCTGGGCACATGCCCAGCTTTAACCCAGTGCTCCAGAGGCAGAGGCAGGCGGATCTTTGTGAGTTTAAGGCTAATCAGAGCTACACAGTGAGACCCTGTTGACAAAATAAAAATAAAAGCCAACAACCAAAACAAACATATCGTTAATGTTTTTCATAACTTACAGAAGGGAACTGCTAACAGATATTGCATTACATTTGTAAACTAAACTATGAAACATTTTCATTTTTATTCTATTCAGTTCTCTACACAGAGTGAAGTCTCTCTTTGCATATAAGTTTCCATTAGGAAAGGTCACATTTTCAAACCTTACTATACAGAGATTTTAGTGCTGTGGGATAATCCATGTTTTCAGTAAAATCTCTGTCTTTATTCCTGCACAAACATCATGACCAAGAAGCAAGTTGGGGAGGAAAGGGTTTATTCAGCTTACACTTCCATGCTGCTGTTCATCACTAAAGGAAGTCAGGACTGGAACTCAAGCAGGTCAGGAAGCAGGAGCAGATGCAGAGGCCATGGAGGGATGTTCCTTACTGGCTTGCTTCTCCTGGCTTGCTCAGCTTGCTCTCTTATAGAGCCCAAGACTACCAGCCCACAGATGGTACCACCCACAAGGGGCCCTCCCCGCCTTGGTCACTAATTGAGAAAATGCCTTACAGCTGGATCTCATGGAGGCATTTTCTCGACCGAAGCTCCTTTCTCTGTGATAACTCCAGCTTGTGTCAAGTTGACACAAAACCAGCCAGGACAATCTCAAATGATTTTTTTCCTCTTTCTAACAGTAAAAAAAATAGAGGGTATGATGAAAGACAAGCAAAACCAAAATCCAACATTGTATGGCAGAACCACATGCTTTGTCCACTCAGCCAGGCAGCTGCAAAGGCACGAGCTGAGAGAGCACAGCATTTACCACATTTAAAATGTAGTTCAGGGCTGGAGAGATGGCTGAGTGGTTAACAACACTTCTGCTCCTGCACAAGACTGAGGTTTGGCTTCAGTCCCATGTGGGTACTGCAAGCATGTGGTACACATACACATACATAGCCATGGCTGAGCCCTTTCTCCAGCCCCACAAATTAAAATCTTAAAAAGAAAAAATTTCATTGATTCATTTATTTGTTTTGAGAGAGGGACTCACTACATAGCCATGGCTGGCCTGAAACTTGGTATGCAGGCTAGGGTGACCTTTAGCTCACAGAAATCTGCTTGCCTTTGCCTCCCGAGTGCTGGGATTTAAAGGATTGAGTCCCATGTCTGGTTTTAAATTAAAACAACAAAAACAAAACCTTAAAAAACTTAGTTCATTTTCAGATCAAACTGGTCATCTCTTATAAACTAGCTGCCTTGGATCTGGTAGGGTACATTGTGATCCTAACACTCCAAGGCTAAAGCAAGGGAACCATGAATAGAGTCAACCTAGAGATCCTACATCAAAATATACAAGCAACAATAACAAAAGCAAAAAAACCAAACCAAAACAAATATTTCCTTTGAGATGTAGCAGAAAGATAGGAGACCTCAAGTAGATTACCTTAATAGCTGTCTGTACGACTTTTGAGTAATACACCACATACCAAATCCTACCTAGGCCTTAGGCAATAAACTAAGTTATCAGAAATATTTCTGTGTTGAAAAAGTGTGGCATACCTCCAATGTGAATCACTATCACATGTTCAAGCTGTAAAGTAGTAACACTGGCTGCTTGTGCCCCCAGGGGACAAGTCACCTGTCTTTTCACTCAGTATTCCTTTAAATCAACTTCACCCTTCCAACTCTTTTAATTTTTAAAAATGTCTTCCAGTCAAAAATGGTTCTGAATATCCCTTATAAAGTATGTGTCTATCTGAATATCTTTTCTTCTCTTACTTAGTGGTGTATGGTTTTTTAATCCTTGCATGAGTTCCTCAGTGCTGAAGTCCCAATATTACATTGTCCGGCAACCTAATTTAAATTACACTGTTCTTCTTCTCTTACTTAAGCAACTTAATGGAGTGTTGACTGGACAGCCCACTTTCAGTGAGATGGATATATACTAATAATGTAAAGGAATGTAGCCTTGGGGCAAGAAGTCATATACTAAGCCAAGACTGCATGTTAAGAAGAGAGTTTGTTAGAATGCTTATGTTTTCATCGAGAGTGACTTCCAGGGGCCCTCCTGTGACAGGCTTGGTCCTCAGTTAGGTGTCACAAATAGTACAGCTTTTAAGAGGTGAAGCCTAGAGGAACGACTCAAGTTACTCATTAGCTGTGGATTCCCGAAGGGGCTGCTGTGACCCCTCTTTAAGATGCTCTCCACTTCCCTTCCCACACACGATGGGTGCCACTGACCATGCTTCCCAGAGTGTTGTCCTACACAGCAGAGCCAAGCAGCCATAGATGGAAAGCTGAATGAAACGGGTTAGAATGAACCCATTATAAGTTTGTCTCAGGGACTGCGTACAGCAAGGCCAAGAGCACGCAGAGTTCTGAGTTCAGCCTCTAGGAATGAAATGCTACATACTGTTACTTTAAGAAGAAGCTAAAAAGGGGGTGGCTATGGAATAACTAAAACTGCTAAGCTTGTTAAGTTACTTTTCTTTGATTGCTTTTTGTTTGTTTTGGTTTTTCAAGGCAGGGCTTTTCTGAGTAGCAATGGCTGTCCTTGAACTCAGAGATCTAACTGCCTCTGAATCTCCACTGATGGATTAAAGGTGTATACCACCATGCCTGGCTTAAATTAGCTATTTTAGTAAGAAATATAAAAAGTAACAGCAATATATTTTTTTTTAAAAAAAAATAACAATTATTGAGTATACACGCTATTGTTTTACACAAAACACAAGCTAGTAAAGAAGGTCACTTTAAGAAACAAACAAAAATCTAGGTATGATAAAAAATAAAAATAAAAATTTTTAGTTCTTCCCAGTCAAGTACTTATTTGCTGGAGGAAAAAGCCCTTGCACAGCAATAGGCCTGTAGTGAAGAAGGCGGTAAGTAAGCAGTGGGTGGGTGAGAGACCACATGCTGGAGTCAGCTCTGCACAACCAATTCCCTTAGGCCTCAGGTGTCTTGCCCATGAGTCAGAACGGTAAAGTCTGTCCCAACTTCCATTCGTGGCTGTGGGAATGCAAGGAAGGAAACGCACATGAAGGTGCTCTGACAATGAGCGGGTGCTTCCTAAATGCACAGTACAGAGCAACGACAAGAAATGGGACAGGAGGACATCCATATTCCAAGGTAAAGGTCATAGAAAGTTGCTCTCTGGTGAGCTCTACTGTGGACAAATGAAGGCCCAGTCAAGGGGCCGCCTAGCAATGCTGAGGACTCACGGCATCTGTAAACCTGAAGATGTACTCACCAATGCGTGCAGGTTTGGTACTCAGAAGATGTACTCACTAATGTGTGCAGGTTTGGTACTCAGAAGATGTACTCACTAATGTGTGCAGGTTTGGTCCTGAGAAGATGTACTCACTAATGTGTGCAGGTTTGGTACTCTGAAGACGTACTCACTAATGTGTGCAGGTTTGATACTGAGGACCAACAAGTTGTTTCCAACAGGAGTGGAACTCAACTGGACCTCACTGCAGCTGCTCAGGCTGACACACCTGCTTCAAGCATGTGAAACTACACCAAAACTGGCAACAACTGCAAAGGCCAGACACACAAGACTCATCTTTGCAGGCGCCCAGTCCAGTCACAAACCCCTGTTACAACTGGCTGCACGTTCTCTGGATGGGAGAAAACTGCAAGATGGGTCTCAGATGCTTCTATTATTAAAAATGAGACTTGCATTGACAACTGTCTACTGGAGAGAATGAAGCACACAGGCTCAAAGGACTCTCAGCTGCACATAGTTAAGGACTAAAAACAGATAAGATCTGGCCTATTCATCTGAACCTGAAAGTGTTAGGTAGTCACCCTTTTACAGTATCTTACAAAAGCATTTGTAGGTCATATAAAGAAGTAAAGATATAACAAGGAAGATTTGAAATAAAATTATAAGCCACCTAGAAAGATGTTATTGTAAACTGAGAATGCAAACACTCTACATACGATATCTACATATGATATGGCCTCTGTAAACTGTTTATGGAAATAATCTCATTAGGTATTAAGAAGTTCCAACCACTGAAAGGACGCTTTTGCCAGTGTCTTATCAAGAAGCAAAAATGATCTTTAAACCCACTTCCACTGCCTCTAGGTCTCACTAGAACCTACACTCCATTCAACACTGAGGATGGTCCCAGAAGTTTCAGGTCATGCAGTGTGGTGGGGGAGGGGCGTTCACTCAGTCACTAAATGTCATATTAGTGTGGTAAAGAGGCCTACTCCTTAGCTCTTCTGTATTGCCACAAAACAAATATTTCTGGTCCAATCTGAAAACTTCTCAGTTCATCATTATAAAACACTTCTCAAACAAAACTAAACCAGCATGCCCTCCACCCTACCTCTCCCCAGACTGTAACAATCTTTTAAGGCAGCACAGTCTCTGTCTTGTTCAATGCAGCAATTCTGGTATTTTGACTGTAAAGGTCAAAATATTTTCTTAACTATGAACCCTTACCAAGACTTTCACTTATTTTTTGCATTCTATAATTAGAATTTTAAATGTTGGGATCACATGGATGAGACATAACTGTACAGAAAAGCTAAATATGGTCACTAATAGAAACTCCTTCAGGTTAAGTAATTCTGACATCACAAACACTGCTTTAATGTTTGTGAGACTCAGTTTATACTGGGAAGCCCAGCTTTCTGGGTGTGCAGCAATGGTTACCTTTCCTGGGATGAAGCAACAGAGGTTGGAATCCACATACTTCATGAAGGTCATATTTAACAGTGACAGCCTTGTTTCCACAGCAGCAAGGATGTCTGCATGACGAGCTAAAGAATGGTTTCTCCTTTCTGACTCTCTCCTAAAATAACAATAAAAGTCAGAGGCAACCATTAAAGCAGTAGTACAGAATAAAATGTTAGCTAATCAGAGTATCTTAAACAGATAAACTTCAACATGCTAATTTAGACATTTGGAACTGGGTCATAACTGTAATGCTCAGGTATCTTCAGCAAGAACTACTGCTAACAAGATATCTGTTTTTGTTGGTTTTTTTTTTAAATCACTTTGAAGACACAGTAACAGCTGGCAGTGTAGCTCAGTGGTAGATCACTTGTCTAGGGTCCGTGAGGCCCTGGGTTTGAACCCACCACCACCACCACCACCACTCACACACACACACACACACACACAGAGAGAGAGAGAGAGAGAGAGAGAGAGAGAGAAAACCGTTAGATTTCTTTTGTTGGTAATACTAAGCCCAATAATTATTAGAATCAGAGAAAAAAAGTTAAGTGAAGAAACTGAACACATACACATGCATAAGACTGGTTTTCTCATAAGATTTGGCTCCTTCAATTTTTTTCTAACAGTTTATCCAGAAGTAACTCACGTAAAGTTCAGTCTCTCTTTCTTTAGGAGGCTGCTGTGCATACACTGCAGCATGCCACACCCCATTCAGTATGCAGTTACTCAGAGTGGACTGTGCATTTAGGGGGCACAGCCATGACCACTCTCTACACTCAGCACACCCTCAGCACCGTGAAAAGCAAGCCTGGACCCCATCAGGTGCCCATCTGCAACTCCTCATGACCGCTGTGTCTCTAGTGCCTTTACTCTGGAGAAAGTGGGACCGTGACCGGCAGCCCTTCGTGCCCGGCTTTTCACACTTGCTATAGTTCACTGCTGCTTGTGCCGACCTTTTGTGCTGAATAGCATCCCTTATACACGGCCACCTTTACATAGCTGGGTTGTCCCTACATTTGATTATGAATAAAGAGCACAAGAACAGAGCAGTATGTTTGGCAGTGCTGAGACGACAGCAGGTGTACATGCTAGTAAAGTGTGCCGCTGAGCTAGAAACAGTTCTTGCTTTCAACTTCTCTTGAAAACATACTTGGGCAAACTGCTTTAATGTGATGTCTGTTTAACTTTTATTTATTTTTAATTTTTAGATTTATTCATTTCATATATGTGAGTACACTACACTGTCACTGTCTTCAGACACACCAGAAGAGGGCATCTGATCGCATTACAGATGGTTGTGAGCAACCAGGTGGTTGCTAGGAATTGAACTCAGGACCTCTGGAAGAGCAATCAGTGCTCTTAACCGCTGAGCCATCTCTCCAGTCCCATCTGTTTAACTTTTAATTTGGCTATCTTCTTTTTTTGTTCATCTTGTCTTTTACAAAAGCATTTATTTAACTTTATGTGTCTGAATGTTTTGTATGCATGTATTTATGTGCACCATGTGGGTGCCTAAAACCCACAGAGACCAGAAGTGCTGGATCCCCTGGACCTAGAGTCACAGAAGGTTGTGAGCTACCATGCGGCTGCTAGAAACTAAACCTAGGTTCTCTGTGAAGCAACAAGTGCTCTAGGCTGCTGAGCCACCGTTCCAGGCTCCAGTCTGTCTTCTTGAGACATGTCTCAGCACATAGCTCAAGCTGCCTTCAAACTTGCTTTGTAGCCCAGGCAGGCCTCCAGCTTCCGATTCTCCTGCCTCAGTTTCTTGGGTACTGAAATTAGAGGTGTGTACCATGCTATGGAGCTGCCCAAGCCATGCTCGTAACATTATGTTCTCTAAGGGTTCGTGAACAAGTACAGGCAGCTACAGTCCTTTCTCTAGACAGAGTTTGGCTCTGGCCAGCTTTATATGCACAAGGTTTTGTTCTAGCTCCATCTTTTTAAAACACTTGCTCTGCGTGCACGTGCGCACACATACGAAGATCATAGGACAACCTGTAAGAATCAGTTCTCTTTGCATCATGTGAGTTTTAGGGAGAGAACTCAGGTCATTAGTGCCCTTACATGTAAGCAACCTTGCTGACCCTAAAGTATGTTATCTATCTGTCTGTCTGTCTATCTATCTATCCATTCTTCCTCTTCCTCCTCCTCTTCCTATTCTTCTTATTATTTTGAGACAGGGTCTCTCTGTGTATCTTGGCTGTCCCAGAGCTTACTATGTGGCAGGTTGGCTTTGAACTCATGAGAGCTTTTCCTGCCTCTGCCTCCCAAATGCTGAGATTGAAATCATATATCACCATGCCTGGCCAATTTTTAAAAAACATCATTCTTTGCCCAATTGAACTGTCTTGTCAACCCTTACTGAAAACCAAATAAGTATACAAGGGTTTATTTTCCAGACTCTCTATTTTATCTCGCTTATCTATCATTAGATCTTGTACCCCCGTTTTGACCACTGCACCTAGTGCTATGTTTTAAAATCTGGAAGTATTAGTCTTCCAACACTACTACTCAAATCGTGTTAGTTATTTTGGGTCTCTTATATTTCCACAATAATTTTAAGATTAGCTGTCTAAATTCTAAAATATATGCACGTATAGAGATGAAACTTGCTCAGGACTGTATAGTATTACAGACAGACCTGAGATACACTGTTACATTAACAACATAAAATCTTCCAATTCACAAACATATCTATCTATCTATCTATGGCCTTTCTCTTCCCCTATTTTCTTTCATTTTTGTTTGAGACTCTTTTTTTACAAAATAATTTATTTACATTTATTTTATATACATAGGTGTTCTGCCTGCATATGTCTGTGAGGGCATCAGATCCCCCGCAACTGGACAGTTGTGAGCTACCATATGGGTGCTAGAAATTGAGCCTGGATGCTTTGGAAGAGCAATGTTCTTAATTGCTGAGCCATCTCTCCAGCCCCCCTTTTTCTTTCTCATGCAGGGTTTCATGCAGCCCAGGCTGGCCTCAAATCTGCTTACTTAAGGCTGGCCTTGAATTCCTGGTCCATTTGCTTCCACCAAGTGCTTACAGATGTGCGTTTTTTTTTTTTTTTTCCAAGGTAGGGTCTATGTACAGAATCCTGACTATCTTAGAACTCACTATGTAGACCAGGCTGGCCTCAAACTCACAGAGATTCACCTACCTCTACCTCCCAAGTGCTGAGATTAAAAGTGTGCACCACCACCCTGGCCTATGACTCCTGTTTCTTTTGTAAAGATTTGATAACGGGTGTTTTGCTTGCATGTGTGTCTGTAAGGTCAGGGGGAAAGGTGGAATTCCCTACAACTGAAGTTATGGACAATGATGAGCTGCTTCTGGACATTAGAAATCCAACTCAGGTTGGACAAGTTAAGAGCAACTGTTCTTAATTGCTGAGCCATCTCTCCGGCCCTCTTCTTTAAAAAACTGAGCCAGGGTTTCTCTGTGTAACCTTGGCTCCTGGAACTTGCTCTGTAGACCAAGTTGGCTTCAAACTCAAAAATTCGTCTGGCCCAGCCACCCCAGTATATGGAAAGATTATTTATTTCTAGTGTACTTCTAGCTGATCTTTGTGCATATATATAACCTATTATCCTCACTGAACTTACACTGCTTCTAACAATACATCATCAGTATACTCCTTGTAACCAAGAACATGTCATGCTGGCATTGGGGGACACTTAGGTCCTCTCAGTTTTTGCCTTTTGCCCTGGCTACAACAAGCAATAAAATGTTGAACAAAATGGCAATTAGAACAGATGACAGGAGACAGTATTTATTGTGATAGGATTTCCTTTGCTATAAAGAGTTGAAATTTATGTATGAAAAATCTGTGCTTAAAAACAAAAACACAAAAAACAAAGCTCACCAAGCAAGCCCACCATGCAGCAGTGTGAACCAAGGCCGATGCTACCTAGAACATACCTCGGGAGTTGTGCTTTAACTTGCTTCTGACATAGGTTATGGTACCTCTCCACTTTCAGAAACCCCTGATTCAACATTCTCTGACAGACCAAGTCCATTCTTTTACAAACCTATAAGCAGAGGGGAGACAGAATTTAAAAGATAAATAAAACCAATAACCAAGTCATCAATGATGCACTTAGGTGGGAAGGTCTCGTGCTGGTGCTGTTCCCAGAACCCGTCTGAGCTGAGTCACGGCCAGTGCCATACAACTGCTGTGGTGTCTCACTAAGAATTATTAATGTTTGGGCTAAGCAGTAGCACTTACTTAAGTGTACAGTGAATATCCTGTCTGCAGTATGGAAGATCAGTAAAATGATGTACCTGAAAGTTTTAAGTTTGAGACATTCCTTTTTATCAAAAACAAACAAGCCCCAGGTAAATTCAAACTTTAATCTCAAAAATCTAAGCAGAATGAGAATTTTTATTTCTTCGAGTGATTTGGCTCATGATGTCCAAGGCTTTCATACTAGACACTGTCATGTCATGTTCTCTAAAGCATCTGAGTGTACTTTAGAAAGGTGACCACTAGAGGCAGTGTGCCACTGGAAAGCCCGAGAGGCCGATCTGCATGTTGGATGCTGTTTATAGCCCAGAGACAACTCAGACAACCAGGAGAATGGCATGAAATCACACATGCTAATGATTTTGAAAAACTCTAAACTGAGGCATAAAAATGTTAGTTTTCCTTAAAATGAACTTGAAGTCTCTTTTCTGCAGATTTAATTTGTATATTTCTGAGCAATCTTAGTATCTTTTAAATTCAGCACATAAAATCTAGTACCCTCCTCCCCTCAAAGTTTTGCAATGGTTTTGTTATCCATTGAAAGGTGACTACTCACTGTACAGGGCTGGATGCTAGAAAGTACCAACTATTGAAGACAATCCCTACCACGGCCTCACCGATTAGCAGAGGCTGTCTCATGCTTCTCTGTATCTGTGCTATTCCATTACAGCATCTATGCACAAAAACTTGCTATGTATTTTTTAAGATGAAATCCCTGAGATATACACAGATATACATGCAGACCAAAAACCCATACACTTAAAAACAAAACCAAAGCCACAGGAGTACGTTACCTGCAATCTTACAAAGCCCATTTTGGGAATCTCTGTGGGCTCTCTAGAACACTTTAGACATTCTGTGGCCTAATTTGTAATAAACATATCACTGCAACATGAGTACTGAATATTTTTGTGAAATGTGAGGAAGAAAAAGTATATTTATGTGTGAAATATAAACAGAGAGGACTAAATTCTCATCTTTCATGGCAGAAAGTCAAAAGAAAGTATGAAATAGAGTAGTCAAAGACTTCAAAGTGCTGCAACTGGAACAGGAACTGAGTTCAGCACAAACAAAGATAATTATTAAAAACCCTCCACTATAAAGTTTAGGGTGTTTCTTGTCTCTGTAGACTCTGCAACACTGCTCAGTTCTGAGATTGAGTAATTTTTTTGAACAATCACATATTCACATCCCAAGGTCGGTTGATTATTACTGTAACACTTGAAGGTATTGTTGAAATTATTTGTTCCACTGGCTCCAGCTAGTTCTAAAGGTCCCAGGGCTCTCCTTACTCATGCAGGCATTCAGTGATGAGTGCTTTACTAATCGGAGTAGCTCAGAGTCACTGATGAGAACCTGTGTAGACACAGAAGTCAACCAAGGGAAAAGGCACTTGACTAAAGAGTTAAGTAAGGCTCTGAAGGAACATAGGCAAGACTGTGTGCGGCACTACAGGCCATGGTGTCTGCAAAGGGACAAACTTGGACAAAGTACCAAGCAAATACTTCTGAAGACAGATCAGGTGTATAAGAGATAGGTGAGAAGAAATTTCTCAAGTCTTGAGCTTGGAAATCAGAAAATGAGAAATCATTCTAAAAAGATGATCCCCAATCTTTTAAAAGATGCTGAGACAGTTGTTGATGGGTTGTGATGCTGAGACAGTTGTTGACGGGTTGTTTCCGTAGGTACTGTAATATGAGGACTAGAAATGGTCTTCTGGCATTTCCCTGGGGACAGCTGAAATCAATGTGGACAAATCTCAGAGGAAACAGCAAACGTAAAAAACCAATGCTTATAAATGACGCCTCCACTGACGTCTGTAGGACAGAAGCCAGAAGCTAACAGAAAGAACAAAAACAGGAGGAAAAAAAACCAGCCCACGTCACAGAGACAAATTAGAACAGTGCCACAGAAGCCAACATCAAAACCACACGAAGCCTTAGTCAACAGCTCTGACACACAGTATTTTATTAAGTCCTTCTCCTTTCATGAATGCTCAATAAACACTGACAGTGCAGACAAAAAAGGACACATGTATCCTTTATTATTCAAAAGGGGCAAAGTCATCTTAAAACTGGATGATACAGAATTTCCCCATGGCAAACAATTTATGATCACTGCTGCCAATGTATGCTAACTTGCAACTCTGAATTACCTCACTTAGGGTAAAGAGATAGCACAGTGGTAGAGTCCAGAGGTGCTGGCTTCAGGACAGCACAACAGAGCACAGCACAGAGCACAGAGTGCACAGAGCACAGAGCGCACAGCACAAAGCACAGGACACACAGCACAGGACACACAGCACAGGACACACAGCACAGGGCACACAGCACAGGGCACACAGCACAGGGCACACAGCACAGGGCACACAGCACAGGGCACACAGCACAGGGCACACAGCACAGGGCACACAGCACAGAGCACACAGCACAGAGCACACAGCACAGGGTGCACAGCACAGAGCGCACAGTGCAGAGCACACAGCACAAACAATTCCCAAACTGCCTCATCTAAAGTGTAGTTCTAAATTTAGGAGTATATCAATAATTTTCCAAGGCTCAGGGGAAAAATGTTGTTTCTCTGGTTATTAACATCATAATGTTAATCCTAGCAAATTGGTAGTTTCCCTAAGATACAAATTAAAAATACAGTGCATAATAAACAAAGATGATGCCTATGTTAGAAACAGGACTCATAGGAGCCGGCTAGAATGGTGGAAAGGAGAGGCTGAGAAGGGTTGAGTGGAGGGAAAGGCTTATCCATGGTCACTGAGCTCTCCTTTGAGGTATGGATATCCCGGATTGCAGATAACTACAGACACAAATCATGTACAGTACACTTATAAAATGCCATGAAAAGATTTAAGATTTTTCCACCATAAAAGAAACTACAAAGGCTTGACATCCATGTTTATCCTAATCTGGACATTACACAACATGTTTGTCCAAACCAGCTCCAAGCATTATGGTACATGCCTGTAATCTCAGCATTTGGAAGGAAGAGCCAGTGTAGAATTCATGGCCAGGCCAGCTTGGACTGCACAGTGAGACTTTACCTCAATAAACAAGCTAATAGTTTTTCAAATATGTACAAGATTTTATGCATCAACTTAAAAAAGAATTAAGGCAGGAAACAATCCCAATGATGCAGGAGACAGTTTTTGGCAGCGCTCCTGGTTTTTAAAAGTCACAGTCAATTTAAACATGTCAGGTGTAAAATCAAGTATACATAACAGATGTATACATCAGTTAATTAGCAGCTTCTATAGCTTAAAAATTATTTTATATGTACAGGTTTTTGCATACATGTATGTCTATGTACTATATTCAGGCCTGATACCTACAGAGGCCAGTCAATCCCCTGGAATTGTAGTTATGGATGATTGTGAGCTGCCACATGAGAGCTGGGAATAGAACCCAGGTCTCCTGGAAGAGCAGCAAGTGATCTTAAGTGCTGTCTCTCCAGCCCAGTGTTTCTAGTTTTATCGAGAAGGAAAAATAAACGCTACATAAGCATTCTTGGAAAAATAACCCCCTCCCCCTGTTAAAAAAAAAAAAACCCAAGGGAGTTAATGAGACTCTCCACTGTACAGAGATGACACTTGTGGGCTCTTTGATCCTTGCTTAGTATTAGAAATGAACACAGGTTTTCCTAATATATTAGTTCCTACAGGACCGAAAATGTCATATTTATCCTTTTCAAAAGTTATGTTTAAGTGGTAATAAATTTTTTCACATACATTTGTTTAGAAATCTGTTTAGATTTCTTTTTCATTATGGCCTTTCTTGACAATGCGACAATTGCACAATCAATTTGTAAAACTTAGAATTTCTCTTTACTATCTGTGAAGCCAAGCTTTAGTTAATTCTAAGGCACACACAGCATTTTCTCCTCCGACACCTAGGCTGTCTTGAGAAATGCTACCCTAGAAGTCTTCAATTTTGTTTAGGATGCTGTAAAGACTTTCAGATGTAACTCATACATCACAATAACATATACAGCACATCAAGATACACTCTGATTTTTTATAAATGCTAAGTTGTGAAATACTAGCTTGGAATTGAGAAAATTATGTAAATAAGCTCAGTTTTACAGGACATTCTTTGGTACCCTATAGTTTTTATAAAAAGACACTTGATGCTTGTCTCTAAATAACTCAAAAGCTGCCACGACAGCATCAATGCCTGAGTTCAAACTCCGAACAACAGTCTGCCAAGTGACACTTCCTTTTGCACTTGTTCTGACTGTTTGGGACAGGCTCCTGCTAAATAGCCCAGGTTGGATTTGCAATCTCCTGCCCCAGCTTTTCAAGTGCTAAGATTACAACTATGTACCTGACTAGAAATAGACTTTACAAGTTCTATGCCCTGAAGTCTTCAAAAGGTCAACAGAAGAATGAAAATGTGGAATATTCTAGAGTTGAATTCTTTATCAGAGCTAGCATGCTCCTCCCAAACAAAGAGCTGTAGAGGTCAATTCTGAGGAAGCCGAGGAGGTTAACTATAAGCTGGAATGCGATCCCCTGGAAATAGATGGTACTGTGGTTATGACAGTTTTAGAGGTAGATTTTATATTTGTGCTCTTCAAATGGCTTAGTAAAAGGCAAGCTACATCTTTGCCTGTGTTTATGCACCTAAACTGCTCCACCCCCATTTGCAGTAAGACAGTGAGCACACAAGTGAAGACGGCAGACAAATGTACCCTAAAGCAGGGACAGACGGGACCATCTATAAAGTGGATAAAGAAGGAGCTCGTTCATTCTGCCTGGTTTATTTCCTATTTACTTTTTCGGGGAATTCACTTTCCCAAGGTTTACTAACAGTATTTCATGTTTCCTAGAAAATTATGTCCACTTTACTTAGACTGCCCAATAGTACTTGTGCTAGTGCACAGTATATTTATGTGCGGGTGATTTGCTTGCACACGTCTGTGCACCACGTGTCCATGAAGCCAGAAAAGGACAACAGATCTCTTGCAACTGGGTTACAGACAGTTGTGAGATGTCAGTCTTATGAGTGCTGGGAATCAAACCCAGGGACTCTGGAAAAGTAGCCAGTGCTCTTATCCACTAAACTGTCTCTCCAGCCTCTGGCACATAACATATACCTCAATCCTCAATCCTCAGCAGGTAGAATTATAAAATATTCTATTTTGAGTGGTTTGTCCCCTAGATATTCACTTGAAAGAAAATATAAACTCAGTTTACATTACCCTGAGAAAAACAATTAGAGTCTGTCCCAAACTCCTATAAAGCACCCAAAAGCCAAAAAAGAAAACTTTTTGATGGTTTTCTGTTATCTGCACTGTTCTCAGTAAACGAAGTGAGCATTAATTAAAATGAGGGTGATCTGATGAAACATTAAAAATGGCCATCTTATTTATACTACGATAACTTATTCTCAGAATTTGTCTTAAGGAGCTAGAAATGATGACTTAGCAGTTAAAAGTGCTTGCTGTTCTTCTGGAAGACCTGGGTTTGGTCCCCATGCCATACAGGGGGCTCAGGACTGCCTGTAACTCCAGCTCCAAGGAATTCAGTGTCTTCTAGCCTTCACAGCGTCTGCATAGATGTGGCACGCACATACACACACACACACACACACACACACGTAAAATAAATCTTAAAATATTTTTTCCTTGAGCTAAGAGTGGTGGTACATGCTTGTAATCACAGCATTTGGGAGGTCCTGGCAGGAGGACCCTGAGTTCAAGGTTAGCCTTGCTAGTCTGAAGTCAACCTGAGCTCCACCAAACCTGTCAAGCACCGACTTCCACACTCCCGTGAATGCACTGGTGCATCTATGCACCCACACAGACATGTTGATACACAACACCTTCACACATACACATAAAGAAGGTGGTTAAAGTCTTCTAAAACATTAACTTCATGCTGGGGTGAATTAAAAACCTAAAACAAATTCTCATCTGTCCCAGGCAAATTATAAACATCACTTTTTTCAGTAGTTAGTATAAGTTATGCAGAAGAAACCTTTTTCCCCAATGGCATGACTTTCTACTCACAGCAGTGAAATGTTTTAGGAACTATTCTGTTCAGCACAGTGAAAGCTGCCATTTATCACAGACTCTGGAAGGCCCAAAAGATACAGGGTGAATAAGGTGGGTAAGATGGGTGGAACAAACACTGACTGTATTCCTCTGCAGGTGTGTGCACACAAAACATGCAAAGTATCATTTCATAGAAGAAATCAGATGCACTTGCACACCTTATACTGTCATTTGGATCTGGAGTGCGGTAAGGACTTGGTTTCCAGCTTGGCACTGTTAGGAGTTGCCCAAAACTTTAAGGAGGGCCTACTAGTGAGCTGCACATCATTGGGGCTGATACTGTAAGGAGACTGTGGATGCCCAGGCTCTTTTTCTCCTTTCCCACCACAGAGTAAACACCACTGCACCAGCACCAGTGGCTTCAAAGCAGTAGGTTTCTGCATAGTAAAGAACAAGAACCCCAAGACTCTCACCGCAAGCCATTCTCATTAGTCAATTTCATTCTGGATTCTTCCATTGACAGAAACCTGAACAATACCCCAACAAACTGAATAGTATGGATTCTCACACAGTGAACACGGTACTACAGAAAGATTACAGCCCGTGCATATAGACCCAATCATTTTAGAAGCAAAAGACAACATTTAAGAGAGGTTTCTCCCAAGCTCCTGGTTCTAGCATTTTGCACTTAAGATTGGGTAAACCATCTGACCATCTCAAGCCTGACTGAGCACACAAGCTCCTGTTTTTCCCTTGCAGAAAACGAGTCTTCAAAATGTGAGGTGACGGCACCCCACCAAAGCCTCTGACTCTCCTCTGACCCCCACACAGGATTTCTAACTCCTTCGTATCACCCCTCTACTTACTGCAGTAGAATTCTTTTAGAAGAGCCTGTAGGAGTGTTGAGAGGATCCCTTGGCTACACAGCAAGTCTGAAGCTAGCCTGAGCTACATGAAACCCTACTTAAAACAACAATGACCAAAAAAAAAAAAAAAAACAAAAACAAAAACAAAACCCAAAAACTTTGCTTGAATTCCTCATTTTTTAAAAATGATCTTGGAGAACTGGGGAGACAGCCTGGTGCACAAGGGTTACCAGCATCCACTTTAAAAATCCATGCTTGGGGGCTGGAGAGATGGCTCAGAGATTAAGAGCACTGGATGTTTTTCCAGAGGTCCTGAGTTGAACTCTCAGCACCCACATGGTGGCTCACAACCATCTGTAACGGGATCCAATGGCCTCTTCTGGTGTGTCTGAAGACAGCGACAGTGTACTCATAGACAATTCCCAGCACCCACATGGTAGCTCACAGCCATCTGTAATGGGATCCGATGGCCTCTTCTGGTGTCTGAAGACAGCTGGAGTGTACTCATAGACATAAAATAAATAAATCTTAAAATAGACCATGCTTATACAAACAACCCCAATTAAAATCGGTGGGTCATAAAAAAAGAAAACCAGACTTGAAAGAGGATTTGTTGGGATGAGGGTTCCTATATCCCCTTTTAGGCTACAGGTCCATTGATATTAGGCACTACTTCTTAAGGTTTTGGGCAGCTCCTATCAGTGCCAAGCTAGAGACCATGAACCTATGGTGGACATTTGAGACCCAACTGACAGAACAGGGGATACAAACATCTGGTTTCTATGAAATGATTAAAAAGGTTTGATCCTTCTTTTCATGTCTTATGTGCATACATGTTAACCTGTGCATGCTGAAATAAGGTAATTTTCTACAATCTCTCTCTTTTCTTTTTTTCTTTCTTTCGGTTGTTGTTGATCTTTGGAGACAGGCTTTCTCTATATACTCTTGGCTGTCTTGGAACTCACTCTGTAGACCAGGCTCGCTTCCAACTCATCAGCTGGCCTGGCTCTGCCTCCCAAGTGCTGGGATTAAAGGCATGTACTACCATGCTAGACCCCTTTATTCTTTTAAAGTACTGTCTCTTAAATCCAGAGTTTGCCAACACCAGCTAGGATGGACAGCTAGCTTGCTTCTGGGATCTTTACTTTTACAGGCTAGAATTACAAGTAGTCCGCCACACCCACCTGGCATGTAATGTGGGTTTGGGAGCTGAACTCTCATTCTTCTGATTGCTAAGCAAAAAGTTTTAGCGGCCGGGCCCCCTCTCCACCCCCTGTTCTGCTAATATTCATAGACATCTCTCCTCACCAAAGGCTGTCGATTCTGGGGAGCATCAAAAAGTCTCTTATACTTCACTATCTGTGGAATAAAGCTCAAGTACAGGCGGAAACGACCTGGTAGCACATTCATGACTTCCTCTTTCCAGATTTAAGCTCATCCCAATCCCTTTCCTCAACGCTCTCCACTCCTTCCTACTCTGCAGGCTTTTCTGCTCTATTTGTAATACCTAGAGGGAAACCATGGTCCTGAAGAGGTCCCTGCTTAACTTCAACACTCTCATCTATGCCTCATTTTTCTGGTGCTCTACAGATGTGTTGGGAAGGATATGTGCATTATGTCTCCATAACAACACTGAGACAGGACCGCTGACTGCACTCCTTTACTTTGTGAGTTATCAGGAAGAATTAGTAGGAGGAGGAACTGCCCTCAAGAGGTTATAATTCCTCACCTGTACTTAAGTACCGGCTAGTAAGATCGTGAGTTCACAGAAAAGTGGGAGGAAACCCCACCATACCCTGAGGATCACCGCCCTGTGTGTGTGGGGGGGTGTAGGGGGTTCCCAAGACACTTCTTTCGGAGTCTGCATGGTCAACTGTTCTTATAATGGGGAAGCAGAGACTCGCTCACAGGTATCCAGCTGAGGTTTCTGGAGCAATACAGTAATATTATAATGCATTGTTATTTTGACAGCTAATGGGTGTGGGCTTTGTATTCTTGTGTTTTATAGAATTTTCTAAGGTAAATTCTTGGGATCCTGACTTTTAAAGAATATAAAGGTATACTGAAACAAAAAAGGTCAGAAACTTCTAGGATACATTGAGAAACAGGGCAGACAAGATGCCTAATTCAAAGCAAAAGAAAAAGGCCTCTTCATTGTCCTTAATATTTCCTACTACCAACCCAGTCTATAACGTGCAGCTTTCTAATGCTTGAAGAAAAAACCATGAAAGGAACTATAAAAAGCAGATTCAACTCTCTAGAGTGATCTAGACAAATATCTCAGGACAGAGCATCTTGGTTTTTTATACTTGGCTGCTAACTGGAAATTTCTATTCCAGATAATAAGCAAGAACCCTTGGTACAGCCACAGTTATGTTCCGAAATACGAATCCCACTGTTTGCATGAGCACCACTTGAATTACAGGGAACCCATGACAGATCACTACTATCTGAAAATTCTTCCAAGAAAACACTCAGTTCATGAGCCAAAGTAACATGTTCAAAGTTAAGTTTGTTCTGTTCCCTAAGGGTGGAATCCCCATTCTTATCCTTGGCTACTTGTTTCTAAGTATCTCAGGTACTTATTAAGGGTCTGTCTGCTTGACACACAAAAGCTGCACCTGCACTAATCTGATTATTTTACTGGGGAAGCAACCAACTCAAAGTGCATACCTTGCCATTTGAAAAGTTGTATTCTGCCAAATACACTTTAAGACATTATAGGAATTAAATATTTAAGCTATTTCTGCGGAACCAGGATTTCTAGGCTTCATATGTTTGGGGAACAAAATTTAGTGGTAGAAAAATAGCCAATTCAATAAGGCATTCAAGACAGGCCCTGAGAAATCAATAGACTGAAAAAAATCAAATTTCAATTATTTATTGTTACAGGAGGCAAAGACTATCACCAACTAACCTGAACAAATAATTGAAATGTGACTGAAGCAACTTCAGGTTAGAGATCTTTTACAAAAACTATAGACTATTAAGTACTTGGCTATGTACCTACCCTTTAAGTTAGGTGCTAGGAATAGGGAAACATGATCTCTTTCAGGGTGAGACAAGAAGAAAACTGGGAAGGAAGAAAAAAAGCAAAATGTCTATCTCAACAATGCATAAAGTAGCCCATGGGCCACAATGATGCCGAATGGAAGCCAGCTGTGCTCTTACCATTGCTCCCTTCCGAGCTTGGCCAGCCTTACAAGGAACTTAGGTAATATAGACAACAGATGCCGGCACACACTTAAGTCTCTTGATTTGTTGGCAAATGATTTAGGTAAAAATAACCACTTCAATTAAAAAGACCTGTACAAAGAACCTAACAAGGCAATGTCTCTTTTCTATCAATTTCACAAAAAGATCGTAATTAAATTAATGCTGACACCTAGTGACAAGAAAGTACATCTGTATTTTATGTCACTTGAATTGTATTTTCTGAAACCAATCAATCTAAAACCTTAATTTCCATAAAGACTCAGGAACATCAGGTAAAGAAAGGACTGGGCCTCCTGTTTCTAAAACCAGGTGCAGGTATAAACCTGGCTGGGAGTGGGAAAGGGAGTGCCACAGGAGTCTAATGGATTGTGGGACCCATTTACCCCAGGTCTCCAAGCATCGTGTATTTTCTCCTCTTTAAACTTTTCTTTTTAAAGAAAAGACAATAATTGGAGTGGAAGCTGATAGAGCATGTCTAGCAGATGCAAGGCTCAACTCCAGAATGGAGGCCAAACAGCAACACACAGAACCAAACAATGAAGGAAAGAAGGAAGAAAACCACTAGCAAGCCAATAAAACCCAGATTTTTTCAACACTTAACAAAAAAACTGTGAACATCCCAGGCTTTCCAAAGCTATTGTCTGGCTGACTGGCTCAATTTAATCAAATGTTATACTCAGTTGACAAACGCTATGTACATACAGCATAAATTTTGGTCAAGCACCATTCTTTACAAAATAGAAAGGAAATATTTACGGTTCTACATGAAATTCCAGGGTGATGTTTGGAAAATCTAGGACACTGTATTCTTAAACACCTGCTCTCAACAGAAGAAATGTTCCATTCTACAGAGTAGGGGAGACACACAAAACCTGCCCCGTGTCTGAATGAATGACTGCAAGCTGTTTTTAAAGATGATTTTCTTTTAAACACAATTACGGTCAATTTAGAGTTGGAAGTATAGGTCTAAAACACGGCATATCGATTACTAAGAAACCGCTACACACAGCATTCGGGAAGATGTCTTTGTCCCTTTGTAAACAATCCGAAGCACATTTAGTGACTACACAGAACCGGCTCACCACCACTTCAAGATGTCCACCTCCCACAATCTCCTAACCACTTAAGGATAAATTCCCTGGAAGGAAGTGAGATAGCTTCCTGAACCAAGGAATTCATCAAATCTCCAGTCAAGCCTCCGGGATGTAGTAAAATTCCACAGGCAACTTCTTTTCTTTTTAAATCTTGGGATAGGCCAACGTGTTATTTTTAGGGTATAATAAGTAAACCATTCCGACTGCAGGAGGGTGGGCTTGAAGCACATTTAGGAAAAAAAAAAAAGATTGCAAGACCAAGGGGAGGGGGTAATAGCTTGTCAAGGGACAAGTAGCTCCGCTATAGGCAGAAGTGTCAGGGAGGCAAAGGGGACAGGTCATTTCCCAGGGCTCTACTTTAGTGGTCAACTAAGGCTCTGGGTTTGGTTAAACCCACAACACAAATCCAATTTTAGAACCTCAACTAGGGTCCAAGGGGGAGGGGAAAAGACCAAACCTACTTCATCATTTTCAACCAGGAAGCTTGGGTTGGAGGAACAATACACTATTCTTGCAACACAACCCAAGCCTAGCTAGGATCGTCTGCCTGCTTGGGAGTGAACTCAAAAGCCCGGCAGGGGCTAGAGCGCTAAGCCAGGGCAGGCGCCTTGCCCCTCGGGAATCCCTGTCGGTCTAGCCGGGAGGAGGTCACCAAGCCCAACTCCGTTACTTCTTGCAGGCGGACGCGTCCCAGGCTGGGGGCGAGGAGACCCTCAAGGCGCGGAGCGTCGCCCGCCGGGCAGTCAGGATGCCAGTGCAGCAGCACCCCGCTGGCCGTCGCCAGGGACACTTCCCGGCTGCCGGGGAGCGCTCCGGGTCCCGAGCCGGCGGGGGCTCTCTCCCCAGGAACGCGCCACCCTCGCCGGCCCTCCCCAGACCTCGGCCCGAAGGACGCAGAGGCGGGGTCCCGCGGGAGCCTCACCAGGCGGAGCTGGCTAATTTCGTCGTAGGACATAAAGCTGAGTATGTTCTCGATGGCTACGATGGGCAGCGCCACCAGTGTGTTGTTTTGAGGCAGGTGGTCCGCTGCCAGCGCGGGCGCGGCGGGTGCCTGGGACCCCGACTGCGGGGCCTGCGACGGGGGCGCCGGGGGCTGTCGCTGAGCGGAGCCGACGGCTGAACAGGAGCCGCCGTCGCCGTGGCCGCCGCCTCCTTCCTCAGCCATCCGCTCTTCAGACGCCGCCGCCATCTTGGGAGTTTGATTCCTTCCTCCACTGTAAGGGGATCAGGACACTTCCCGTGCGTCACTTCCTCCTCCTGCCTCCTCGGGGCGGGGGAGCTTAAGGAGAGGGAGGAGCTCGTGGGATGACAGATAGAAAGAGACGCGAGCTTTCCGGACTTCCATCGGAAAGGAGGGAAGATAGTGCACACTTCAAGAAGGGTGGTCGTTGTAGCTCTTTAAAATCGGAGATCCCTTGTTAGAGTGGAAACGAGCAAGGATTCTGTAAACTCCAAGAAAGGCGGTCGTCATAGTCCCTTTCCTCTGATAAAATAAAGGATGATAAAAACCATGTTACCTTCATAAGTTTAGATGGAAATTTGTATTTAGAGCAGCATTTCCCAAGAGTCATAGTGATAATTTCAGCATATAAAAAGGAATAAAATACCGCTATTTTAAAACTACAAGACAACAGATAAACCCCGAAAGCACGTTGATGAAATAAAAACAGAGTCACATACCACATGACTACTTTTATATGAGATGTCCCATGTAGGCGAATCCATAGAGTCAGGGGACAGAGAGATGGCCAGAGAGAGAGAGGTTTACAGCACTTGGCACTCTTCCCGAGGACCTGAGTTAGGTTTCCAGCACCCACACTGGCCAGCTTACAACTGCTCGACTGAAACAGAATGGATTAGTGAGTGGTTGGTGGCAGCTGGGAACAGGGGAAGTGTGGAAGACGGCAGTTAACAGGTGCATCGTTTCTCCTTGTGGGTGATGGGAAAGTAAAATTGTGGGCCAGCAAGATGACTTTGTGGGTAAGGCACTTGTTACCAAACCTGACAACTTGAGTTTGATTTCCGTTACTCACACGATGAAAGGAGAACACATACACAGACAAAGAAAAGTAATTTTAAAATGAGATTAGGGGCTGGAGATATGGCTTAGTGGTTAAGGAGCACTTGTTCTTGTAGAGGAATTGTGGTCCGTTCCTAGCACCCAAATGGCAGCTTGGTGCACGGACATACACGCCAGCAAAACACCCATACACATGAAATAAATCTAAAATATGTTTTAATGGAATTATGTAGTGGTGGAGGGTGTGTGCAACCTCCTGAAAATATTAAAGGCACTGAATTGTATGCTTTGAAGACTTATTATATTTTTAAATTTATGTATATATGTGCTTATGCACATGTAGATATGGGTATATCAGGAGAGGATGTTAGATTCCCTGGAACTGGAGCTATAGGCAGTTGTGAGCCTGCCAGTATGGGTGCTAGAAACCAAGCTCAGGTCTTCTGGAAGAAAAGCCAGTGCTCTTAACCTCTATGCCATCTCTCCAGCACCTGAATTGTGTAATTTAAAAATAAGGACTTTTATTATATGTGAATCAAACTGTATGCACATCACAGAGGGCTGGTTAGTATTCAATATGTATTTTATGTCTAACTGTTTCCAGACATTTGCATATTTATAATGTGTTGATTTTCTCTCTACTAATAGACTGTAATTTTACTTTTGTGCTTAGGGTATCGCTACTCTTCAGAGAACCAATTTCAATTTAGTCTAAATGGACATTATTTTCTTCTACCTAGTCTTATTAAAGTTGGAAGCTTTCTTGATGGGTTAAATTGAAATAGAATTTCTATAAGAGGAGACACATTAAGTATATTATGGGAACTCTCACATAAAGGAAGCTCACAGAGAATCCTGTAAAGGTGAACTGCCATCCCCCCAGTTAGCTCTTGATTTTGTCAGTCCACTCATTACACACAGCTGTTTGTGTGAATGTATCCTACAAACTGCAATCCTTCCCCATCAACTCTCTGTATGTGGACCACTGGTTAATAGTCAGATCTTTGGGTCTGAACCACAAACTACAAGTTTGGGACTAATTTTAAGCAGTTCCTGCCACTCAACTCATTCAAATTTTTCCTCTCTTTATATGCCCTACATTTCTACCCTTACATTTCCCATGCTTGTTTGAGAATAATATTGTTGTTGTTGTTGTTGTTGTTGTTGTTGTTGTTGTTGTTTTGGAAGCATTTGGAATTGAACTCGTGGCCCTGTATGCTCTAGCCAAATACTCCACCATCCAGCTATAGCCACAGCCCCTAAAAGTGTCCACAAAGAGAATTTCAAAGCCAATGGTAGTTTGGTTTTAATTTTTAAGCTCAACCTTTATTTTGAATAGAGTTACTGTCCAAAACGAACATTTGCACTCTGAGGAGAAGTTCTGAATTCCAAGTCAGCTAGCTATCAAAGGTACTTTACAAGACAGTGGTTTAAAATAGGGGATGGACACATACTTCTTGTACTGGCTGGTTTTGTGTGTCAACTTGACACAAGCTGGAGTTATCACAGAGAAAGGAGCCTCCCTTGAGGAAATGCCTCCATGAGATGCAGGTGTAAGGCATTTTCTCAATTAGTGATCAAGGGGGGAGGGTCCAGCCCATTGTGGGTGGTGCCATCTCTGGGCTGCTGGTCAAGGGTTCTATAAGAAAGCAGGCTGAGCAAAGCAGGGGAAGCAAGTCAGTAAGCAGCATTCCTTCATGGCCTCTGCTTCTGCCTCTGCGTTCCTGCCCTGTGTGAGTTCCAGTCCTGACTTCCTTTGGTGATGAACAGCAATGTGGAAGTGTAAGCTGAATAAACCCTTTCCTCCCCAACTTGCTTCTTGGTCATGATGTTTTGTTCAGGAATACAAACCCTGACTAAGACACTTCTCAAGATTCATATGTGTCTAATTTCATGCTTGAAGATATGAAAGAGAATAAGATCTTTCTTTATAGCTTGATATAAGGATAAATGGAGGCAGGAAGTGAGTGGCACCTTTAGTTTACTTATGTACATGTCACTTGTTCAGTGACAGGGATGGAATCTAGGGACTCCATATGATAGGCACGCACTTCACCACTGAGCTACCTTTCCGGCCTTATTTGTCTGTCTGTCTGTCTATCTATCTGCCTCAAGCTTACATTCCTCCCGTATGCTAGGACACAGACTTGCACCACCATGCACAGTTATGGATGAGGTCTTGTATTCTTTAGATTCAAGGCATTAAAGTCAGTTCACTGTAACGCTGACACTGTGTGCTGTTCTCCCCATCTTTCCCATCTTTCTGTCTCTCTGATCAGGGTGCATGTCGGAGGTATGGTGAGGTGGGGTCTGCTGGACATGGAGGAGGTGATTTGACCTCTTCAATGACACTTCCACAAGGAGTTAGGTTTATGTATAAAAGAGAAAGCTGTCGCCATCTCTCTTTTTTCTGCTTCATATTAACAGACTTGTAAAGTGTTTAGAAGGGATAAGTGAACACTTATATCCTAAATAACGAGAGGCTTTACGTTTTTGTGATTTTTTTTTATCACCTACATTTAATGAACAGACTTGTTTGTTTAATTTTATGTGCGATGTTTTGACTACATATAATTGTGTACCATGTTCATCCAAGGCCTGCTATGTGGGTGCTAAGAATTGTATTTGGGACTTTTGGAAGAGCAGCCATTGCTCTCAACTGCTGAGTCATCTCTCCAGCCCCACCTATATTTTTAAAGATTCATCTTTTGGGAATGAGGAGAGAGCTCAGTTTGTAAACTCAGTTTGCCAAGCAAGCACAAGAGCTTGAGTTTAGATCCCCAAGACTTATATAATAACCCAGGCACTGTAGCATCCTAGAAGTGGGGAGCAGGGATGGAGGATTCCTGGGGTTTGCTGGCTTGCAGTCTAGCTCCAGGTTCAGTGAGAGGTGCTGTCTCAAAAAAAACCAAAAAAAACAAAAAAAAGGTAGGAAGCAATTGAGAAAGACACCCAACAGTAACCTCTGGCCACCACGTACATTTACATTTGTACGTGCACATGTGTGCATGTTCACACACATACACACCCAATCTTTTGAGTAGATTCGGCATTTCCCATCTTTGCTAATATCCAAAATTGTATTATTGGATGCATTTTTAAAAAATTAAAGTTTTGACTCTGGAGAAAGGAATCCACAAAACTTTCAATTCAGAAAATGTTCCTGGCCACTAGAAAGGTGAGGAACTAGGAAGATGCTAAGGTAGAAATAATGTTTCTTGCAACTAGGGATGCTAGGAGTCTGGCTGCAATATCATCTCCATATGGAACAGACAATTGATCTTGTTGACTTGGCTGGCTGGACTGCTATCTCTTTATTTCTCTAATTAAAAAAACCAAAAGCAAAAAACAAAGTTATTCAGAAAGTGATTCAATTAACAGTGTTCCCTGCCTTTAGAAAGGTGTGCAAATGCAAATCACAGAGAACATGCAAATAAAGGAGGCTATTTCTGATCCCAGAGATCAGAGAAAGCTTCACAAAGGAGGTTATAAATTCCCTTGGCCTCACTGTGACAAAATTCCTGAAACAATCAGCTTATAGTGAGGAAGTTTGTTTTGACTCACTGTCTCTGAGGTCTCTGCATGCTTAGTTGGTCCTTTGGCTTTGGGCCTATGGTGGTGCTACATGATCAGGGAAATTATGAAGAATAGAAAGTCATTACTTAGTTCTACGAGCATTTTCATGGGCAGAAGTAAGGAATTATAAATTGGTATTTGAATCTCAGTATCTCAATTTAACCCCAGACCAACTAGTCACAATTTGTCCCTGTGTCCTCTTGTTAAGGATTAGCATTGCTCAAAACTGTGGCCAAGAAAGACCCTGCCACAAAACAAGGTAAGAGAGAATCAACCCCTGAAAAGTTGATCCTCACTTGCACACTGTAGTGTGAAAATACACACGTGTATGCACACACACACAAACACATACATATACACACACACATGCATACACACTGGCACACAGACACACATGTATACACACATGCACACATAGAAATACAAATTTACACACACACAGACACACAGGTGCACACGAGCACACACACACACACACACAAACAGACACATGAATGCACATACACATACACACCTTTAAATGTCTATGGATTTGTTGATAGAATGTTTGGTTATTAGTCATTGGTCTAGAATGGAGACAGAGTGCCTGCTGTCTCACAGCGGAAGGCTCAGCACAGTGGCCTACCATTTTTAAGGCTTGAGCAATGGTAAAGTTGCTGTCAGCAGTATGAACCACAAACAATCAATAACCTGAAGGACATTATTCTCCAGTCCAAGTCGTAATCAACACAGGTTCAGGATCACAGTGTTTCTAATTTAAGATTAACTAAAAAGTGCTGTCTACTGAAACTTTGACAAAAATTATGGTCCCAGAGATGACATGTCTCATGAACTGCTTTTTTTTTTCTTCCCCCAAATGTGACATCATTGTTTGGGATGCTAAGCCACAATTAATGGTTTAGCAACTGGGATGACTCTACAGTTTTAAATGGAAAATAATCCCTACAGCAGCATTTCCGGTGTCTCTACTGTCTTCTGTTCACTGTCCTGTACCACACTGGTGGGGGCTTACTTTTGACTTCAGTATCAAAACTAGGTGCAATAGGGGCTAGAGAGATAGCTCAGCAATTAAGAGCACTAAGAGCACCGACTGCTCTTCCAGAGGACCCAAGTTCAATTCCCAGTACCCACGTGGCATCTCACAACTGTCTGTAACTCCAATTCTCCAGTTCCAGAGCATCTGAGACCATCATACAGACATATAAGCAGGCAAAACACTAATGCGTATGAAATGAAAGGGAATAAAGTTTAAAAGATATGTGCAATATGAATACATGAGATGGCAGATCAAGCCAAGTGAGTTCATCATGTAACGGGAGAGAAAAAAACAAGAGCTGATAAAAGTGAGGGTGCAGAGCTGGAGGCACAGAATAAAAGAAGACATAGGAAAACCAGAGTTAGAGGTGTGTGAAATATTTCACTTTTAAAAATTTAATAAATCACCTTCATTTAGCATGCATGTATATATATTCATGCACATATAGGCAGGCACACACTATGCCATATGTGCAGAAGTCAGAGACATCTTGCAAGAGTCAGTTCTCTTCTCCTACCATGTGGATCCTAGGATTTGAACTCAGGTTGTCAGCCCTGGTGGCAAGCCCCTTCACTCACTGAGCCATTTTGCAGGCCCTGAAGTATTTTTTGATTTGGCTGATGGGCTCTGAAGCGACAGCTATGGTTTGGATGTGAATATATCTTAGAAACGGAGGTCATGAGAGCCTTTTAAAGAGCCGGATGCTCCCTTTACTGACCAGGTCCTAACCTCCTTACAGCATTGTTTGCTCTGAAGGAGAAAGCAACCATTACCCTTCAAAAGGGATTTTTATGCACGGCACTGCTGCAAAATGCTAGGCGCACGTAGGTGGCTCACCTTCTGAGTGTCATTCAAATGGCGTTAGTGTATCACTTATCTCTTAGCGGACTAAAGACATGTCAAGGCGGGGCTAAAGGGCACTAGATGTAACCCAGTGGAAAACTATTGGGATGGAGTGTCGGGCAATTAGTATGGTAATGGGGATTCACAAGCTTAACCATGTTATTCTTTTCATAGGACATTTTACCTAGTGGTTGAGAGCACTGTTTGTCAGAATGATCGTTTACGAAGTCACCACCAAGAATGCGCAACCACAAATAGGACAATATCACCCTCCCTACCAAAAAGAAAAGTGCAAAGATCACCAAAGAAGAAGGGGCAGTAGTATGGTAAGAGCCAGAGATCCAGGAGGAATGAAGCCAACCAGTGTGTGTGGGCGTGGCAGGACCATTGCACCCATGAACTCTCAGCAGCTATGGCTGCCTTTGCAAGACCTGCGCCAGATCAAGCCAGGCAACTTTCCAAAACGGACTGGGGAGAGTCTCAGGAGCCCCATCCCTATCTGAGGAACTATTAGCAGTTGGTAGCTTTTGGAGGAGGGAGGGTCGCTTTTCTTTAAGGGTGTGGTCTCTACTACATCATCGTGCTCCAGTGGACTGCGATAAACCACGGGTATACAGGCAATATAAGTTGAACTCAGCAGGATATACAAAAGACAGAGGATGTAGAGTTAGGACGGGGTTAGGGATAGATATGAAAGGTGCTCGAGGTAGGAATAGAGATGAATGTGAAAGTGCATTTTATGCAAGTGTGGAATTCTCAAATAACAAAACTAATAATAATAAATAAATCACTGCACAGAGCAGGAGGTAAGGGGCTGATGAGAAAAGCACTGAGCGTGGATGTATAGCAACCAGGGCAGGAAGGGCTTGATTTTTACTGCCTGGACCAGCAAGATAAAAGAAACAGGAAGGTCTTGTACACTACTGCCAAAGACACCAAGCAATCTGTCACCATTATCATCCCTTTGTTCAGTCTCTGAGAAGGGAGAGAATGCTTCCTTTAAGGTCCTAACCACGAAACTCCTGACCTGTTCTGTTCTCTGTTCTTTCTCTTGACTCTTTTGTTGTATATCACACAGGCCCTCCGAATTTCCACGACCAGGCCCAGAGCTGTGTACTCACTAATCTACATTCACAGCCTTTGGCTGTTCATTAGATGGGCAATCGAATTCGGCTTAGTAGCACTTGAGGTGAGTTGCTGGGCCGGCTTTGGTCATTTGGCCATGCAAGCTGGTCTTGGGTTGAGGATGTGGAAGAAATGAGGCAGATGCACTCTCCTCTTCACAGGAAGGTAAGTTCTGTGTTCCTATATACTTCTATCAGGCCCTTTCCTCCTTCCACGACACAATCTTTCTAAGGGTATTAAAGAAACAAGAAGGTAGCTGGGCAGTGGTGGCGCACGCCTTTAATCCCAGCACTTGGGAGGCAGAGGCAGGCAGATTTCTGAGTTTGAGGCCAGCCTGGTCTACAGAGTGAGTTCCAGGACAGCCAGGGCTATACATAGAAACCTATCTCAGAAAACAAAACAAAATAAAACAAAAAAAACTAACTAACTAACTAACTAACTAACTAAATAGTGTTTAAGGCCTTCAGATGCCTTAAACACTATTCTGGTCTACTCTGCATCTGTAATTCAACCAAGTAAGCCAAGTCAAGCTCCAAGTTCTCTCCTGTTACCATGCATTACTTGAGAACGTTGCTGCCTGGTGAGCTCCTGGCAGAACTAGGCTGTGGTTCTTTAATAAAAGGGAAGGCAATAGAATGAGAAACATGTACTTAGTAGGAAAAATCAGTTGGAGGACTGAAGATTATACTGGCTCTTTCAAGTCACGGTGACGTCATTTGGTGCCCTAAATTAGTGGTTACCAAGTCATCAGTGCTTATTACAGACAAAGTTTCCTGGGTTCCTCCCTTGGAGATTAAGGTTCAGTGGATCTGGCTGGTCTGGGTCCTGGAACCTGTACTGAGCTAGAAGAAAGTCTTGGGTCTCAGCGGCTTTGGGAAACTCTGTCTTTAGGAACATGTTGCTGAGCAGCGGCCTTAGGAGCTGAGTATATGCCTTTATTTGACACATGCTTTTTTCCTTTTCTTGTGAAAATGTATCGACTCCAACACTAAAGGAAACATTTTAAGTGTAATCTACTTATATTCTACCACGCTACTGTATCAGTTTCACTTGTCTGTATAACTGTATTCATATGTGTATATAAAGACAAAAACAATCCAAATAAAGATTCTCATGGTGACAACTTTTTTCTTTTTTTTTTATGAAAGAGGCTGGCTTTGAACTTGCTGTGTAGCAGAGGCTGACCCTGTGTTTCTGAAGTGCACCCTACCATGCCAAGGTGATGGGACGCTGGGAACAGAACCTGAGCCTCTGTGAATGCTGAGCAAGCATTCTACCAACTGAGCTACAACACTAGCCTCTGTGTCCTTCACATGAAACATTAGGGAGGCTTTTCCTTTGATGCCACAAGCAATCGCTGATGATCATATTCATTCTATAATTGTTCTAAAGCTTCGTTTGTTTGTGTGTTTGAGACAGGGTTTCACTCTGTAGCTGTGACTGGCTTGGTACTTGCTATATAGCCCAGGCTGGCCTCAGACACATGTCAATCCTCCTACCTCAGTCACCCAAGTGCTGGGATTGTAGGTGTGAGGCATTATGCCTGGTTGTCCTAGAATTTTGCATAATTAGAATTCTAAACACTTGGGAAACAGATGAATTAGATGCCATGCAGGCTTCAGTTTTTTCGGTCCTGGGGCTAGATAGAGCCCAAGGCCTTTTCTATTTTAGGCAAATGTTCTATCATTACCCACACCCCTAAAACTTGTCTTTTGTTTTGTTTTTGTTTTTTGAGGCAGGTTCTCACTGTGTAGCTCAGGCTAGTCTAGAACTCATTGTGTAACCCAGGCTGATCTTTATCTTGAGATTCTCCTGTCTCCACCTAGTGAATGCTGAGCTTACAGGCAGGTGCCATTATGCCTCCCAGATCACAGTTTTTAGCTTTGAAGTCTTTGTCCTTTCTGGATATGGACAGGAATCTCAGGTCTTGTCCTGAGAGACTGTGCATGACCCCGTTGCTCCTTCTCTCTTATGACCTTCAGAGTCAATCTTTCTCTGCATTTCCCTTCTTCCAATATGAATGGTATTGTACCATTATAATGTGAACTCACATCTCTGCCACCATTGAGAACCACTGGGCTATTCTAATGAGCATATGCTAACTAAAGACACTGACCTACTTAAAGACATGGAATGGTTCCCTCATCCCACCTCTCCTTAAGTGCTCCCTTTGATGGATACCAAATACTTAACGAGCCCAAGCCAAAGCAATTGCTCACGTCTTTGTTTTACATCCCTTGGCTTCCTGGTATTATTTTTAATAGCTCCTCCATAACCATATAGCAGCTTCATTTCTAAAAGGTCACTGGGCTCCAAGAAATAACGACCATTTAAATAGGCTAGCCAGTGACTTCAAATAGCTGCATGGGGCAGGGCAGCCCCCAGCTGGGCTGTTGAAGTTGGCAATGGAAGATTTCAATTTCACAGCAGAGATTTAAAAATAATCATGTTACAGACACAGAAAGAGAAGTGTTGGAATCTAGTGTGCCCTAATAGAGATATTTACAATCTGACTAGTGAGATCGCAGCACACAAGCATGCGCGCGCGCGCGCACACACACACACACACACACACAGACATACACATGTACATGTACACATACAGCACACAACCACATGCACACAAACAGAGGAGGTTTAATCTAAATGAAGAAGTTTATTTCTTTAGGGAACGACATCATCTTTTTCTTCTCCCTCTTCTGTGTGGTAGGTATGTGTTCATGAATATGTGTGCAGGAGGTCAGAGGTCAATTTCAGGTCTCTTCCTCAATTACTTTCCACAAGGTTTTTCCTGAGCCTGGAGCCCAATTTAGCTGCCTGGTGAGCACCAGAGATCCACCTGCCTCTGCCTCGAGGGCACTGAGGTTACAGATACGCTCAACACCCTAAGTCCTTGCACCCATGTCCTCCCTCAGCGTGCACAGTAGGTACTTACTCACCAAACCACCTCCTTGGCCCCTCATCTTTGCTCTTTGTAAGAGGCTTGCTCCAATGGCAGTTTCAAACTTCATCTTCTCTTTCAGCTCTGATCTCGAAGATTCTCAGCCTATGCACAAACTATCAAGCTTCAGATGGCAAGAGAAGGACCATTAGCCTTTTCAGATTGAGAAATAAGAGGAGAAGGAGAAAAGATACTCTGGTTACTTTAAGATCAGCACAGGAGTTGGGTAAGCATCCTGAAGCCGATAGACTGTTTCAAACCTCCTATTTAAGCTTCTGTAATGGTGACATTTTTGCAAGGTCCCTTCTGGCGGAAGGGAGTTGATACAATATCTTGTAATATAGCATTTACAGGAAATTTTCCTCTAGTTTCAACCAGGAATACATTTTTTTTTCCCCTCTGAAGCTAATGGCTTTAACCTTTGAAAGCACTGTGCGCCCTGTAAAACGGATCACATACTTTCCTTTGCCCTGGAATGGTTAACTCGGAGTTCGAGTCCAGCTTTATAGCTGCCCTGTGAATAGGACATTACAGCTTTCATTTTGTGCCTGGCTCCATTGGGCTCTTCAAACTTTATATTCTCCTCATTCTGATATACCCACTTATTTTTACCATTATGGGTTACTGTGGAAGAATTCTGATGCTTTACATGGTCTTTGTAAACAATTACATAGAAAGAAAGAATTTAAAGGGAGAGCTGCGCATTTTCATAGGAATTTTGGGGCCTGTTTAAGGAACAGGTAATTTACTATAATTTGACTTTTTATTGGAGTAGTTTACTGTAGTGTTTTAAATGCACCCACTCTGAATACTAGCTAATGGCAAGTTTAAATCTTTCCTAATGCCAGGGCAACATAGTGAGACATTATCTCAAAAACCAAACCAAACTAAAACAACCACAACCACAAAACCAAAACCAACCAAATCTTTCCTAATTTCCCGATGGAGCTATGATAATTAATCTGTGCCTCAGTTTCCATGTATGCAGTAACAAAAAACCCCACAATTTTTAATCATATTAAATTAGATAAAAAGCATTAAGCACACAGAACTGTGGCTAGCATATAGTTTAAGGTAAACATTGCTAGATGTTAGGAATCACTGCTAAGTGTTCCCAATGTAGGTTCTTTGTGTTTAGGATGTCACTGGCTTTTGGTCATGACATAGCTTGTATATTAGTTATGCATATTACTGTGTGATAAATTACCTCCATATTTGGGAACCAGATTGTAATATAGAGAGTAGGAGGCTTGGCTCAATTAAGAACACTGGCTGCTCTTGCTGAGGACCTGAGTTCAGCTCCCAGCACCCAAGTGTCTGTAGTTCCAGTTCCAGGAGCTCCAGTGACCTCTTTTGGCTTCTCCAGACATTGCACACAAACAGTGCACAGACATACATGCAGGCAAAACACCTATAACCCATAAAAATTTAAAATGTAATTAAAAACAAAAATCCCATAGATAGGAAGAGCCAGAGGTCTGAGAAGGGCTTAGCTGGACCTTCTGTTCCTGAATCTCACGAGGTTAGAGTGAGCCTCAGCTGAAGGTTAAATTGTGGAAGAGCTGCTTCCAATCTAACTCAACTCACAGGGTCACTGAGTTTCAGTTCCTCCCAGTGTTTCCTGAGGCCTCCTTCAATACTTTGTTATGGCTCATCAGAACCAGTATGGAGGGCATATTGCTATCAAGACAATAGTCACAGGGTTTAGTAACTTGATATTTTGAAATAAAAAGTTTGGTCTTCTGGTTCTCAAGAGATGATTGCTACCTCCTTGGGATTTCCTGAGTTAGGAAGTAAGTTTCTTAGTCACAGTGAGCACCCTCAGAAGCACCTGAGTTAACTAAGGAACTGACTCATTATGGGCCCACACAGTTTCAGAATCCAGGGAATTATAGTAGAAAGACCAACGGTGTGATTGATTACAGGGTTAGAGCTTTCACCTTGACCGTCAGGAAATAGACAAGGTTAGTGCTTGAAGTCAACTAATCACGTGACCAACAGTTCAGTCAATCATTCCTTTATGAAAAGCAGATGAAATCTCTAGACATTCAGGCACGTTTCCTAGCTCATGATTCTACTGATGTACCAGCAGACTGATATATTCTAACTCTATAGAAAAAGCCCAGCACTTAGGAAACTGAGGTGGGAGATTCTTGAGCTCAAGGCCCATTTGAATTCTGAAGTACATTTGAGGCTAACTCTGCTTAAAAAAAAAAAAAAAAGGCAGAAAATGAAACAAACAAATACACAGGAAAAACGAAACCAAAAACCCCAAGCTCACAATGACTCTAAAGAATCATGACATGTTCAGAGACCAACCCAGTGACAATCAAAAAGAGGTCAGATTGTTAAAAGACTTTATAGAAAATACTTACAGCTCTACTGTTTGGGAAGAAGGAATAGCTGTTATTTGGGGTTTTTGTACTCGTCGAAATGTTTTGAGTTTATTTTTTTCTTTCCCCTGACTATGGAAAGTAAACTGCCACAACATCCCCTCATCTTACACATTAGGCAACTGAGGCAGAGGGAGGTGAAGTAATTTGCTTCAGGTCATAGGTCATAGGTTATAGGTCAAACCAAGACTTGAAGTCTGTTGGATTCCACAGATGCTCACTGATACCAAGTTTCCCATTCATTTCATTTCCCCGTTAGCCTGACAGCTCCTGGGCACCACCAGCCTTGGAGAAGATGTCACTGAAGGTGGCACCACTCAGCTGTTGCTCTCTAAACCTTCACAGCATGGATATATGACCACCAGGTCCATTTCTACCAGACTAGTTGGTGGATGGCTGCTTATTAACCACCAAAGTTTACTCACACTCATGGTTAGTAGGAATGTCTTTGAACAAGACACACATATAGAAAACCTAAATTGAGATTTCCATTAGAATCCAGAAAGTCAGGCTACAAGCTTTATGAATGTTAAAACCCAGTTTCCTTCCCATTTACATTCAAATAGTCCCAAGACCTAAAATGTCATTCAAGCTTGAGCTTTGGAGAGGCGATGAAGGTCTATTGTCATCCAAGAACAGGGTCCCCATTGCACTGACCTAGGAAAAGTGACTGTCCTCTCAGGTTTCCGTTTCCTGTACACCAATCACACACACACACACAAAATTCACCAGTGTAATGCTCTCCCTAGTGAGTCAAAGCGACAGATGTCAGAAATGTCTTTAATGTAAAGGAAATTTGTGATTAGCGTAGGCTAAGAAGCCATTAAATGAAAAATGATGTTTTTAGCCTTGCGTAGAACCAGATGTTGGAGAGTGGTTTATTTTAAGTGGCTTATTTATGGCCACATTCTAAACTCTTGCAGGAAACGGTTCCTCTCACAATGCTTGACACACCCTCATATCACAGCACTGGGTCTGACAATATCATCTTCATCTTTATAGCTTGAAAAGAAATCCTTAAGAGAAAAGAATTTCTCTTAAGTATTTACATAGCACACAGTATACTTTGCAAAACACGGGCCTTACTGTGCATATTTTGAATGCTATTCTTTTGACACAGAGAACTACAAATGGCATGTAGGTATGTTCCTTTGCTGGTTATTTCTCTTCCCCCTTCCTTCTTCCTCCTTCCTCCTCCTCCTCTTTCATTCTTCCTCCCTCTTCCACCACCTCCTTTCTTCGTTGTACAAATCCCTTTTTTGAAGGCTAGAGAACACCACCCAGATAATTCAGTCTCTCCACGAAGATGTTACAGTAGCATTCTACCTGAAATTTTTTATGGAGCCGGGCAGTGGTGGCGCAC
>JADRCH010000805.1:1221460-1231524 GCA_019843965.1 Rhynchomys soricoides
ACATACATACATACCTTCGGATCTCAAAGGATAGCTCAGTTGGTAGAGTTGCTTTGTAACACGAGAGGGGTTGTTCTCTAGGGCTCGCTGACCAGACAGCCTAGCCTACTTGACAAATTCCAGGCCAAGAAGAGACCCTGCCTTTACGAAAAATGTACAAGGGTGATACCTAAGGAATGTCTCCCAACATTAACCGCTGACCTCCTTACATGAGTGGACATATGTTCATGGACATCCCCCAAGCCCGCACCTGTGGGCACATAAACATGCACACATACATGCAGGAGAACACTTTAATTCAGGGAAGCTACTTCTGTGTAATGATGACTTGGCTTCTTTGAGGAGAGCCTGGTGTGGCATGTCCACGACCTGGCGAGTGTTCCCTTAGAGTCTCTCCAGCCACTGGTGAGTCCGTGCAATATCTTCTGGATGAGGCTAGATTAGTCCTCTGGTGTTCACAGCTACTTGCTCCTCCTGCCTCCACAACCTCCAGAGTCCTCAAGCATATCTGCTGCTGGTCCCACCAGGTCCATTAACTTGGATATGCTTCTGATTTTAACAACATGAATAGAATCTAGGACATCAAGTTATTTTGAAGATGAAGTAATCGAGTGCACAAGAAGCACTTGGAACCACGCCACAAGAGTTATATAAACATTGGATACCATCAGTTTTACTTTGATTGTAGCAACCCAAAGCACCACCTTCCTTTTGTTTTTCCCTTCTTTTGTGGGAGGAAGAGATTTATGGGAGACTGAACCTAGAATCCCATGTGCGCTAGATAAGCTAACCACTGGGCTAACATCCTCACACCTCTTGGTGTTTCTTTTTTTGTTGTTCTTTTCATGTGTTTGAGGGTGTGAGAGTATGTATGTTCTTAAGTGCTTGGGGTGGGTGTGAATACACATGTATGTACATTCATGTTGAGGCCTAAGTTTGATGAGCGACATCTTCCTTGATCATTCTCTGGCCTGATTCTTGTGAGGCAGGGTTTCTCAGTCAAGTCTAGAGCTCGTAGATATGATGAGCTCACTAGCATCTTGCTCTGGGGATCCCTTGTCATTACCTTCTGAGGCTGGAGTTACAGGTACAGATGGGCTGCCACATCCACTGGGCATGTACACAGGTTCTGGGGATCCAACTCCCAGTCCTTTTGCTTGTGTGACAAGTGCTCTAACCACTGAGCAACCTCCCCTCTTTTTCTTCTATTTTTAAGGGACTTTCTTTCGAACTGGTCCCACTAGGTCTCCTGTAATCCCCCTGCCTCAGCTTTCCCAGTAGCTGATATTATAGGTGTGTGCCTCCACACCTGGAAAAAAAAAAAAACAACTTATGAATTTGCTATATTTTCCTCAGCAAACAGGACAGACATAGTAGCAGGTACAGGTGGGAATATAAGTCTATTCACTAGCCATACAACATTTGCTTGCTGGGTAATTAGGGACATAGTGAGTATGGCAAAACATGTTCCAAGAGCATCATCATCCTTTGTCTGGCAGTAGATCCAGACCTGGCCAATAGGATTGTCCAACCAATCCTTTTAGCCATGACAACCCACGGCTGGCCCATATACTTGCTCCTTTGTTCAGGTACTGGGGTAGCCTCCAGCAAAGTAAACAAGTCCTTCTCAGGATTCTTCTGCTGGAGTCAGAAAGGAAGGCCATGTGGTTTTTGAATTCTCAAATCCTCCAGATAAGAATAATCGGGAAAAATAAGAAGTGAGGGAGAGAGTGAGACTGACTTGTAGGACAGATAGGAGGCAGAGGGCAGCTCGTCCTCATTCTGGTATGGTGAGATCGACTCCACTCCTGGATACATGAGTCATTAGTTCTCATATGTGAGCTTCTCTGAAGTGGAGAGAAGGCATTGTGACTAGCCGACTCATAGCTCGGAGACTCAAACAGATGTCATCTGGGCTTTCATAGAGCTGTTGCTCATTGGATGAGTCCTAGAAACTGGAGTCAAGCTCTAAATGATCTGACAGGTGCTACAGAGCTCAAGGTCGGGGAAACCTTCAATCAAGAGGTCAGAGTGTGGATTATAGAGCCACACCCTGAAGGAAGCATAGGAACTAGGCAGGTCATGGAGCAAGTGTGGAGAGGGAAGAAGGTCAAACCAAGGAAGGGCTCCATCTTTGCATGGTGAAGTAGTGGAGGGAGGAGAGAGACCATTCATGGATTCTTATCTCTTCGTGATCGCTCGGTCTCACGTGGAGGTGATGAGAAGCCTTTAAAATACTCGGTCTGGGGAATGGCAAGCCTGGTTTTCTATTTTAGAAGGGGTGTTCTATGCAGCATGCATTGGAATGGGTGTGACTCCAGAAGCAGGGAACATTTCCAGCTATGTAGGACGTTGATGCCGCTGGCCTCAGCTGAGACAGAACAAGATCGAGTTAGAGCAAAATGCATAAAATCAAGAAATATCTGGAAGGTGACTTGGTAGTCTTTGGTGACTGGCCCTGCCTCCCCCTTCCTGCTGATCTAGTTATGTATTTAAACGTGAGCCTTTACTCTGGGCTTCATTTCTTGTCCCTCTCTCAGACGTGTAGTATTGGGCTGGTTCATTTCCTCTTCATTCAGCATCATAGGCTTCCGCCCCTCCCCCACTCCCACCAGCCATTTGTTCATCTGTGTTGCTGTTCTTAATCAATTGTTTCTAGTTAGATGACTTTCTTGGTTTCTTCATTCACTTATTCATTCTTGTTTCAAATTAGGTTTTTTTGTTTTTGTTTCTTTACGTTAAGTATACTGACTGATGTCTACAGTTCCGGCACTTGAAAGGCTGAGGCAGAAGGATAGCCTTAAGTTGAAGTCTAGAGTGGCCTATAGATTGAGACCTTATGTCAAAGAACAAACAAATCAAAACCTAGTTTAAAATTTTTATCATAGCTATGGCACAAGTAAAGAGTCAAATCATTGACACAGTTTGCTACTAAACATCGCTCTCCAGACAGACAGGTTGAAAATCTTTCTTTCCCCCTTCGAAGGTCGTGTCTCTCTCCTTCTCAGGCCTCAATCAAACTAAGGGCTTACTCTCCCACTGAACTGCTCCCAGCCCAGCTCCCAGATTTCAAAATACTATATCCTGTCACTCCGTAGTATTTCTATTTTGCACATTATCTACTGACTTCCTAGCATGGAAGAGAAATGTTTGACTGAGTTTCACCACTGCTCCATCATGACACTAGCATACACATCTGCATTTCCCCTGGTCCCCATCCCAGCATGAAGCTAGACCACCCCCATCCCATTCTGGTTGGGGAAAGATTTTTATGTTTTTATCAGAACTCTGAAAATAATCCTTGCAGATGAGCCACGCGGCACACTATGCTCCCTTACCCTTTCATGTACATTTTATTTTCTCTAAGGTTAATAACTGCCATACTCCTTTCCCCTTAATGTCTGCTAAAGTATAATTAATTTAACCACAAGCTCTCCATGATTGCGGAAATCCTCTCCCCATTGGCTCAAGGCTAGTCTTCAATCTATCATTTTCATCTTAGAGAAATCTTTCCTGTGCTCTCCCACTTGCTCTGGCCTGACTCAGCGGTTCTCTGAGGCTCCTGATGGCTCTCTTACCCCCAATGCATCTTCAGTACAGTTCCAACGAAACTGTGCCTGTTCGGAGTTGAATTGTATGTCTTCTGTCTTCTTCTGTTCCCTCCTCGTCTTGCTGTGTTCTGCACTAGCTTCCTGAGAAACGAGGCCCAGGATGTGAGTTCAGACAACTCACGCCTGCAAACTGGAAACATCTTCATTCTTTATAGTGAAAATCATCTAACATTTTTGTTTGTGTGTATGTGTGCATGCCTGTGTGAGTTTATGTGCACCACGTGTGTGCAAGGGCTCAGAGAGAACAGAGGGTGCTGAGCTCCCTGGAACTGAGTTACTGGCAGTTGTGGCTGCTGGTGTGGATGCCAGGAATCAAACTTGGATCCTATGTAGATCAATAAGCACTCTTAACCACTATGACATGCCTCCAGCCTCCTGGCTTTGCACTGAGTTGATGTACAGGGTGGAATTTTGAGCCATAGGTCATTTTCTCTCAGACTTCAAAATGCAGGGCTTCTCCACCCCAATTTCCAAGCATCCTATCTTCTGTTTCTTTATGTGTGGCCTGCTCTCTATTCTGAAAGCTTTTACAATATTGTCTTTATCTCTTTTAGTGTCATACTTATGTGGTTTCCTGTGGCTCTTCCTGTTTCTTTTAAACCAGAACTGGTTATTTTAATTCACTTCTGATTCATTGTACACCGTAGGTCCATGTACAGTGATGTCCGATATGTCCAATGTATCGTCCCCCTGCTTCTTACTGCTGGAGAATGTTACACCTTATTTTCCCGCATGTTGAATAGCCAGTCGGTGTGCTCTTCCCTGGGGAAGAGTTGCCTGTAGCTCTTTGTGGAGGGTTGAGGCCACCTGGTCCTTCCCTTGTGCACTTTGGAAATGCTTGTCTAGCGTTGTCCTAGGCAATCATGTGGGCGAGACTTTATGGGTGTTGAATGAAGCATCATGTGGGCCCTTTCCATTTGATAACATAAAACTTTCTGTTCTGCGAAAACTCTGGGATTATTATTCCTTTGGTGATTATTTCTCTACTCCTTATTTCTTTCTTCTGCTGACTTTTAAAGCATTTTCCTTATAACTTTTTCTTGTTGGTTTTTTTTTTTTTATGTTTCTGAATAATTTTTTTCTCATCTCTACAATCTTATGCTTTCTTTGTCATTTCACTTTGCTTTCTGAGAAATGTCGTCACTTGATTTTCCAAATCTTGTACTGAGCTCTTCACGCCTGCCAATGGTCTCTAAACTCTCTTATCCTGTGAATGTATCTCCTTGGCTTTCCGAGATGCTAACTGTAGTTTTGTGGTGATGACTTTCAATCCCTCCCCCCCCCCCCCTTTTGGTGATCTGTCTCATAGCCCGGAGATCTTCATCACATGTCTGCTTCACCTTAGATCTGCACATATTTTTACAGAAGACAGCCTTGCAGTTAGCTTAACAGCTCTGCGTATGTGGTTGGGGCTTGGTTCTGGCCTTCATCTGTTTTTGAAGAACCTTTTAAAGTCTGAATCTTTCTTCCTGGATTGCTTAACTTCTGTAGAAGATACTCTTTAGTGCTTGGTAGCTAAGGGGCTAAGATAAAATCCCCTTTTATTTCCCAAATGCACCCCTCTGACCCTCAGCAGTGCCTCACTGTCCACGTAGTGTCCCTCTGCCGAGTGAGCACGCGTATGCTGCAAGCTACTGTCTTGAGTTCCTTCCTGGGCTTAATCTGTGAACCCTTTCCTTCCGGGGAATCAACTAATATTGTGTTTAAAAATGATTTGATTGTTTAATTATGTATATGTGTCCGTATATGGGTATAAGCATTTGAGTGAGTGTAGGTCCCCACAGAGACCAGAGACATTGGATCCTTGTCTCTGAAGCTGGAGCTACTGGTGATGGGAGCACTCCCGCATGAGAATCGAACCCAGGTCCTCTGAAAAGGCAGTACACACCCTTAACCCCTGCACCATCCCTCCAGCTCCTATTAATCTTACGTGCAGCTTCCTGCACTGGGTCTGTTTTCAGCTCAACTCATACTACTGACTCCCGTCTTTGGGGAGCATGTGGAATTCTCTACTGGTTCCCCACTGTTCGCTTAAGGACTAACGTTCTCAGATGAGCTAAGCTGATTCTCCTTGCCTATCAGTCTTTGAAATTCTAAAATTGTGTTGATCACAATTTCTCAGTCACAGCTTTTCCAATCTCATGTTTGTAATTTTGTCCCTTAGAACAAAGCAAAACACCACCTGTTGGTAACAAGAAGCAAAACTAAACCCAAAGGTTCAGTCTTCCCTCTTAGTCTTCCCTCCATTAGTTAACCCTGTGCAGTGCTAATCTCGGTTGTCAGCTTGACACAGGTTGGGAGAGGGAAACTCAGTTGAGGATCTACCTCCCTTAGATCTACCTGTGAGCATGGGTTGCGCATTTCATTGATTGCCGATTGATACAGGAGAGCCTAGCTTACTGTGAGCAATCTATCCCTAGCAGGTGGGCCTGGGCTATATGAGAACTGTGGTTGTGAGCAAGGGAGGAGCGTTCCTCTGTGGCTTCTGCTTCAAGCCCCTGTCTTGAGTTTCTGCCTGGACTTAACCTGTAAGCCGAAATAGACCCTCTCCTCCCGAGTTGCTTTTGGTCATGTTGTTTTCATAATGATGGAAACTAAACAAGGGCCTTCTGTTCCTCCGGAACTATTTCTTGACCCTTCGTCCTTGAAGGTCATTATTAGATTCCTGTAGCCTTGAGCTCTTCTTAGGGGATCTTTCAACACTAACAAGATGAAATCCAACAGAGGCAAAGTGCAAAGTTCTACATTCAGAAAGAAAAAACCCAGCAACTGAAAGACACAGAATTAAAGAAGCATTGCTTAATCTCCAATAAGGGGAAACAGCATAAGATCAAAATAATTCAATGATATGATTGTCCTTCAAACGGTCAAAATGTGATGAAGGCTACATTAATAGGAACATAATGCTCAGAAACAGGAAGTGTATTTGGAAAGGGTGACCCCTATTCTTGGTGTTTGTCAGTGAATTCTGTGGCCTCCTCTGTCCTGCTCTTTGTCAAGAATGCTGAGAGCTTATGACAGAAATGGAGAAGAGCAAACAGGCAGAGAAGAGATTGAGAACATCAGATGAGGAATGTTGGACCCAGGGGGTGACATACAGTACAGGAGGAGCACGCAGAAAGTCACCTGGGCTGAAGGAGTGAGCTTGGGGGTGCCGTGTGAAAGGCTAGAGTTTGGATAGTGCAGAGAGCAGAGGGTGTCTGCTGAAAACCCCAAAACCTTTCCCTAACTGCAATCTATCTGACCAGGGTACGGGTTGGTAACGAGGAAGCTCCCCCTGACCCGGAAGGTTAGTGGTTGAATGGGGTAACTTCTAAGCTATTTTCTGGCTCTGAGTATGATCTAGAAACACCTTCCCCCATTTTAAAGAGAAATTGGAAGCCATCCAATCCGTGCCCAGGGAAGTCCTCCAACCAAACCTTCTGAGCCCAAGGGAACACTCCTTCTGGTCCATACTAACATCTTTTAACCACCCAAATGCCTTTCTTATCTCAGACAGCCGAAAACATTTGAACACCTGGAACCAGGGCGCAGACCATGGAGACACATACAATCGTACACACTCGGCATTTGTTTGTAAATGACACTTTCCTGAAATTTATGCACTTCATGTAGCTTCTGAGCACTCAGGTCTTAGAGGAACAGTGAGCTTATTGTCCTTGTGGCTCACATGGTACTGTTGGCACAGCAACAGGTAACTATATAATCCTGCCTTGGGAGTAAGCACACATTTTTAGGGAATGTGCTCTATATGTATGTCCTGAGACTATCACCTTTTAGAATCCAAATGCTACCTATAATTGATGATGCTCACATATGTAATAAAGGAATGTAAGGCTTACAGGGAGCCTTGTATCCTCAGTAAGCATGCCCACTGAACCTTGGGTCGTCTCTGCTCTTTAATCGTGGACTCTGGGTTTGGCTCTTTCAGACTGACAATGTCTCCATTGTCTTCACATTGCAAGGATTGGCCTGCTCCAGGAGTCCAAAAGAGAAAGGGAATAACTGAGCAGAAGGCGAGTCGTGTGTGTGCACAGCAAAGGTTCAGGCACATGATGTTGCTGGCGCTTAAGACTGAGCCAGATATTATAGAGAAGTCACAGGCAAAAAGTTCTGATCCAAGCAGCCAGGACCAGACACCTAGCAGCCCATGGTTGAGTCAGAAAGTCATTTGTCTCTGTAGTTATCTGTTCAGAGAAGAGGTCAGATTCTAGGTGGGGTCTGCTGACTTAGTCAGAAAATAGGTCTAAAAGAATGCTGCACTTCCTCTCAATTAACCAGGAAAATGCTGTGTGGTGACCTCATGATTCACGACTCTCCTGCTCCAAACACCAGTTCTTCTATCCCCTTACACACCTGCCAGGGAAAGCACTTCAGTGTAGGACATAGGAAGAGAGCAGTTACAAGGGTAGATTCTCATGCTTCTGTTCTGGGTTTTGATGTGCAAAATTTGAAATAATCTGTCCTGATGGACCATCAGAAAGAAGCCAGGCTCGCTGATGGCCAGATCCGGCCTCATTGGCTCCTTTTCATCTGCGTACAAGTAAAAGCAGACTACCAGTGTCTTTTGGCCGGACATGGGTCAGGAGGTTATAGCTTTTCTTTACATGACTAAATACCTGTTTCTTCACAGGCAGGATAAAGTGCTCTGTAAGCTGGGGCCAGGCCACTGAATCATCCGGCTTGAGATGACAGGCTGCTATTAGAGTAAACCCCACAGCGATGAGAGGTGGCCAGAGAGGAAGTGCTGCTCTCCTTCCTTGTAAAGCTTCTTATGTTCTTCCCTTAGACTCGGTGTACTTTTAGGCAGTATAATTAATCCTCTTGACCCAGTCAAAAGAGCTTCTTTTCTTACAATTGTTTTTCTGGCAGAACTTGAGTGTAATAACCGTATCCCTGGAGCCTTCCCGGATGTCTCTGAAATGAGAGAGAAGGAAATACGTAAGGGACTGGTTTAAAAGCTTGGATGCAAAAACTTTTAAAAGGGTCTTTAACGTCGTTCTTCTGAGTCACAGTCTCTCTTGGAGTCTGAACTATTTCAGAAATTGACTTTAAAAATCTCTCTGTGTGCCTCTGTGTCTCTGTGTGTCTCTCTCTGTGTCTCTGTGTCTCTCTGTGTGTCTGTGTGTCTCTCTGTTTCTCTGTCTCTCTGTTTCTCTCTGTGTGTCTCTGTGTCTGTGTCTCTCGGTCTCTCTGTCTCTGTCTCTCTCTGTCCCTCTCTCTGTCTCTGTCTGTCTCTCGGTGTCTGTCTGTCTGTCTGTCTCTCTCTTTCTCTCTCTCTCCCTCCCTCCTTCCCTCAGATTGGACCCAGGGCTTTCTGCATCCTAGGCAAACGCTCTTCTGCTGAGCTGTACCTCTAACCCCTTGGAGATGCCCATAGAAGAAATCCTACCAACCCAGTCCTGTAGACAAGCACTTAGGAATCAGGCTTCTGGTATGCTCATCCTACTTCCTTCCAGGCAGGATTAAAAGAACAGCAAAAATCCCAAGAGCCCTGTGGCTTTATGTATCCCACAGGAAAACACACTAATCACACCTTCTGTTGGCCTCATCTTAATATCAGAAGTGCACTATATGGAAGTAGGGTATCAATTTGTTGTTCAGGCTGGCCTCAGCTCCTGGCTCAAGCAATCCTCCTGACTCCAAAGCTGGGCTTGCAGGTATGCATCTCTGTGCCAGCTGGTCATACCGTTCTAAAGTTGGTTCTGGGAGACGAGGGAAGCTGTGCCTGGCAATTACAGAGGAAGTTGAAGGCAGAGAGCTTTCGCACTATTAGGCCATGCTGCTTTTCAGAAGAAGTTGGTGCTTCCTCTCCAGGTAAAGATGTATCCAGGCTGTGGTTTCTGTGGGCAGACAAGAGTTCCTGGAGCACCCACAGCCTTTCCTTTAATTCACACTCCCAGAATCCAACGTGTAAGCTGGTGGTGAGCTGTAGGGCCTGACACAGACAACTGCAGAGGGTTCATACCTGAACTCGAAAGACATTAGGTAAAAACAAACAAGCAAGAAAACTCTTTTAAAACTGACTGCATCTCTCTTTGGTTCACACTTCAAGATGATGTAATGGTGATGACAGTAGGGGTCTGTACCATGTGTAGCTGCTTGAATTAAACCCAACGTTTTCTCTAAGAAAAAGGCTAGTGAACAGTTTCGCATAAACTGTGATGTAACTTGGTGGTAGCTAGAGCATTTGCCTAGCTCTGCATTCAATAGAGGTGAGTGTGGTAAGATGGATGGATGGACAGATGGACGGATGGATGGATGGATGGATGGACAGATGGACGGATGGATGGATGGATGGATGGACAGATGGATGGATGGATGGATGGATGGATGGATGGATAGGCAGATGGATGGATGGATGGATAGATGGATGGATGGATGAATAGACTGATGGATGAATGGTTGGATGGATAGATGGATGGATGGATAGACATGTGGAGAGATGGATGG
>JADRCH010000805.1:1245991-1259102 GCA_019843965.1 Rhynchomys soricoides
AAAGAAAGAAAGAAAGAAAGAAAGAAAGAAAGAAAGAAAGAAAGAAAGAAAAGGTAAGTCTCTACAAGAAAGGGAGCTTGGCTTTAGTTCTAATAGACTGAACACATTAGCTGTGAGCAATGTCACCAGGCATGGGACGTGATGCCTCTGGGTACAGGACTGAGCAGTGATCTGACCACCAAACACAAGTCTCCATTAGGTCTACGTGGGTATGAGATATTTTAAGAACTGTGGATTAAAGATGTCAATCAACTGGTGATGGATAATGACAACGTGGTACCCATATGCAATGGGATTTTATTGATCTGTAAAGAAAAATGAAATTTGCAGGAAGGCGGATAATCTGGAAAGCATTACACAGAGTGAGGTAAGCTAAACCCAGGAGGACAAGAGCTCCATCTTCTTTCTACCTTACCTGTGGATCCTAGATCTGTGTGTTAACTCAGAGTAACTATTCAATCCAGGAATCTAGAAAGGGGCACTAGTGGGGAAGGGAAGAGAGAGCTTTGGGGAGAAGACACAGTGATATGGAGAGAGGGAAAGGGGGTAATGAGGAGGCAGGTTTAAGCCAGGGAAGTATGGGAGAGAAGAGTGGAGGAAGAGATCAGAAGAGGAATAGCAATACTGAGGGCATCTGGAAACACCATATGAAGGCTGAAGTGGGTTTTGCTCTTACAAAGAACCTGGGTTCAATTCCCAGCACCCACACAGGAGCTTATAACTCTTTGCTACTCTAAATCCAAGCGATCTGACACCCTCTTCTCATATCCATGAGCACTAGACATGCACACGGTAGACCTTCACAGATGTAGGCAAAACATCCATCCACATAAAAGGAATACATTTAAAAAGATTTAAAGAGTTCAGTTGTTGTTACCCTTTACAGACAAAAATGCTCTTCTCAGAATCCATAGGTTGCCAAACAAAAGCCCAGTCTCAGGTGTGGGATACTCCCCCTTGGGATGTGGGCCAAGAGTATCCGGGATACACCTCCAAATGATACAGGCTATTGCTATTGGTTGTCCACCTAATGGTAAGACCTTATTGCCAGACAGACCACATACTTTAGCCATAGGACATGGAGAAATCAAGTTGTTACCTACCAGGAGCAGCCTCCTCCTTGCTCCTTAGCTCTCAGAGAACCAGAAGGTGCTATTCAGCAGCTGGAACCAAAAAGTCATGTACAGTCTCGCCAGCTGTAAACCCTGTGACACACCGTAATGACCAACATGGCAAGATATGCCCAGGGAAGCAATAGTGGCATGCATGTTGTGAGGACAACCAATGCTCTCCAATCAGATTTAAGGCCTGCTTCACAGGAGGAAATACATACCTACTGTACATCTGGCCAAGAACGCATGGTTGGGAAGCTCATAATTCCAGGGATGAACCTGCAGCTATTATTCTGCTAAGTGGACAAAGTCTCAAACTGCCTTCTAAATCCCAGTCTCTATACCCATAGATCCTTGCAGCTCTTGGGCCTTGTCAGAGAGTTTCTTTTGTGAGAGTTGAACAGTGGTTCATAACAGAAACTCATAACCTATCAAAGCAAAGAGAGCAAGTGTCTGTGAGTGCTCGGCACACACGGGACATCTGTATCTACTCCCCACCTCCAAGGCTCAGGAGACCATCTCAGAAGACAGGACAGAAAGACTGTAGAGACAGAGGTCAGGAGTGGCTCGAGTGAAAACATGTCTTCAGGACACAATGGAACTGTTACACTCACAAACTCACAGCAGCTGAGGTTGTCTGTACAGGAGCTGCACACACCAAGCTAGTGTACATGAGCCCCTGCTTTTAGCTGAGGAACTATGGACAGTTGATGACTTCTAGGAGACTGAGAGTAAGCTGACCACGTTCTAATAGATGGCCCTACACTTATGGAAAGTGGGTAGCATAAGCTGGCATCAGTGAGCTAAAGGTGGGGGGATACGGTTGGAATGGGATGGGAGGGGGAGCTGGGAAGGGTTGGAGGGAGGAGTGGGGGATATTAACAAAATACATCGCATATATGAAATTCTAAAAAACATACTTAAAATAGCTATACTTTGAGCTCCTCTTTCCTACACATCAAGAGTAATTGACAACTATACCTTAGTAGTTTATGACAATGGATAGGAGGTAATGAGCATAGAATAGGAATTAATTATTCTTCTGCTAGTTACTTATCTCAGTGCTTTGACTCAATGCAGGACAAAAAACAACAACAAAGAAAAGAAAGAAAACCAAGTTAAGGAAGGAAAGGTTTATTTTTGACTTAGTTTACTAGTCTGAAACCTTTATTTTTTTCAAACCTTATTTTTAATGATGGCTCTTAAACTCTTTAACCTCCCTGCTAGCCCAGCACCCACCAGGAGCAGTGATAAATAAAAGGTGGGGGGCAGGAAATGAATCTTTTCAGAAATGATTCTTTGAGCAACTCCTGTCTGCATCGTCTGGAAATCCGCAGTCCAGTTCACAGGTCAGCAGCAGCAGCACAATCCACCCCCAAACACATCACAGCAGACAGGTTCAGTAGAGTCAGGATAGCAAACCAGAATCAGCAGCGGTGGCATTACCTAGCAGACACAGCCAGGCCTCAGCCTTGGCATGAGTCAGCAGGAGGGTCCTGGAGGACACCAGGAAAAGTTCTTAGCTGTGCCTCTCTCAGGGAATAGGCTAGACCCCGAAGTGTTGCACAGCTAGCTGTATCAGCAAACCCAGCTCGGTCATTGCCCATCGAAACCTATATACACCTCCCAACATCACGTGTCCTCCATGGGCCTTGCCTCAGCCCGTGCACCTGTCTCAGCTGACGTCACTCTGCCAATCAGCCCGAGTCCGAGGAAGTGGCAAGAAACTACAGCACACTACCAGAAGTTTTTGGTGCGTTTCTCTCTATGGAGTCCCGACAAACAGAGCTCAACAACGCGATGTAAGGTGGACCAGTACGTGTGTGTTGTTAGCAAAGAATCCTTCATCACGTGTCCTTTCACAAGCTTGCTTTAGCAGAAGAACATCCTCTCTCCTGTGTCTGCTTCAGCTAAACATTCCTTCACGAGTCTGCCTTAGTCTTTCACCTATGTCTACTTCAGAAAAACACTCCTTCACGTGTTTGCCCAGCAAAACACCATCCAACCCAACTGACTCTCCAAAGAGCCCTTAGGTTTCCACTTCAATAGTCTATCGTGGTAGAAAAAAACCATTGTGGCAGGCGTGTGAGGTAGCTGGTCACATGACTTCCACAATCAGAAAGCAGAGAGATGGAGGCTAGTGCTCAGCTCCTTTATCTTTTTTTATTTGTTTGTTTTTTGAGACAGGGTTTCTATGTGTAGCCCTGGCTGTCCTGGAACTCACTCTGTAGACCAGGCTGGCCTTGAACTCAGAAATCCACCTGCCTCTGCCTCAGTCTCAGACCCAAGCCGACGGGAATGGTGTTACCCACTTTCAGGGTGTATTTGTCCTTCCTCAGTTAAATCTCTCTGTAAACATCCTCATGGACACACCTAGCAGTGTGTTTTCAGGGTGATTCTAAACCCAGTCAAGGTACAGTGAGGATTACCCATCATAAGTATGCCACATTCCTCTATGATTAGCATTATAAATGTCGGTCTCAATGCCGTAGGCTGTGTTTGAAACCTTGGTGTCCTCTTAGGCTTCCTTTTGTGCTATCTCCTGTGCAGTTTGTCTGTCTGTGCAGTATGTCTGTTACCTGTTGACACTAGCAGTCTGGGATGGATCCTGCTCCCTGGAATGATTACTACAGATTTTCCTCAAAGCAGAAGCTGATTCTAGAGAGTGGATGTCAGGGAATCAAAATGAGGGGGCAGAGAAAGTAAGACAGAAAAGGCAGAAAAGCTAGCCAGCATAAGGATGCATACTGCTGGGCACAGTACTCCTGCCATGGCGATGTCGTCTCATGGGAATCGTAAAGGAAAGATGGAGAATGCCTTCCAGGAAAGTCCTACTGAGGGAGAGAGGACACCCATTCAACACTTATCTCTACTGGTTGAGGAGAACCCGGTACTCCTTTCTGGTCTACATCTGTACCTCAGTGGGTAACCAGAGTCCTAGAGAAAACCTCGGTCATCAACTGACAGACTTAGTGTTTGTCACCTAACAGGTGGTCTGACGTGACTCAGTCCACCCTTCCCCAGCATCTGGTGACTGGGCAGCTGAGACAGCACTTTAATTAACCTTCCTCTCTGTATGCCTGCCTCCAAACTGTCCCAAACCCAATGGCAGCTGAATCTTCCTAACAAACAGCTCTTATCATAATGTCCCTCTGCTTGACAATCTTTAATATCATCTTTTCTCCATTTCTTCCTCCCTGTCTTTCTGTCTGTCTCTGTCTCACTGTCTGTCTCTCTGCCTCTCTCTGTCTCCTCTCTTTCTTTCTGTCTGTCTCACTGTCTGTCTCTTTGTCTGTTTCTCTGTCTCTCTGCCTCTCTGTCTCCTCTCTCTGTTTCCTCTCTCTCCCTCTCCTCTCTCTCCCTCTCCCTCTCCCCCTCCCCCTGCCCTTCCCCCTCCCCCTCCCCCTCCCTCTCCCTCTCCCCCTCCCCCTCCCTCTCCCTCCCCTCCTCCAAGACAGGATGTCTCTGTGTAGCCCTGGCTGCCCTGGAACTCACTCTGTAGACCTGGTTGGCTTCAAACTCAGAGATCCCCCTGCCTCTGCCTCCCAAGTGCTGAGAAGGGTGCTGCATGCAAGGCGCCAGCTTGGAAGAAGAGAACCTGCCAATTTTCTGACTTTATTTTCCTGTTTCCAAGACTGAATAAATGCATTTGTTTGCTAAAGAACACGAACAGCCATTTGGTGCCTCAAACTAAGGAGATCAGAGGTCAGGGAGGCTCCGCTGGGAGGAGTCAAGCTGTTAGCCTGACTGGTGATAACCTAGAGATTCTTGGGAAGCATCAGATTCTGGTCTCCTCCTGGCTCTCAGCCAGATTGGGCTCCAAGTGGCTGTAGAAAGGAGGGCTCTGCGTTCTTCTCTGCTATTGGCTGGGGATTGTTCTCAGGGTATCTTAGCAATGCAGGACTCGTAGTACTTAATGGTCCTCATCACACTGAGCGTTTGTGACCTGCTCTACCACCAGTGGGAGAAAACTGCACTTACTTTGTAATTTTTTTTTCCTGAGACAGGGTTTCTCTGTGTAGCCCAGGCTGTCTGGAACTCATAGAGATCCTCCTGCCTCTGCCTCCCAGGTGCTGGGATTAAAGGTGTGCACCACCACCACTGACTGAGATTTTCACTTCTAAAGAACTTCTGTGAGGAGACTGGTCCACCAGCACATAGGCAACAGGACCACGGGAATGCTGTCTCTCCTATGCACAGAGTCCATTGTCAAAGGGAAATAAAACGTCAAAGGGAGATTAAGATTAGAATCCTACTTCCTGAAGACCGGTCCTGACCCTTAATAATGAAGACAGTTTCTTCCTCAGCACGTTCCAGCACTTCCTGCTAATGAGCTCATGGTGCGTGCACTGAAGTCATCAAGATCTCCTTTGCCTCTTCACAGAAAGCCAAGGGCCCTTGATTTTGCTTAGTTTCTGTTTGTCTTAGTGTTGGTTGATTAGAATCTGATTACTACTATGCTAGAAGATATTTTGGTATTGCATATAGTTAAATTAAAAAGACATATAAAAGACAAAGCGTAAAACCCGTTCAATGTAAAATGAAATACATGAGCATGTAAGAAAGTATGTATTTTATATAATCAATGTGGGGGTGGGGAGAGAGTACCTCTTGCTTTTGTGCCCAAGCTGGTGTCAAACTCTTGGGCTCAAGTAATCCTCCTGCCTCGGTCTCTCCAATGTTTGGCACAGTAAGTGAGCGTCACCATGCCCAGCTTGAATATAATTTTTGCAGGCATTTTTTTTCATGACCCTTCTTGGTTCTATCTTCTTGGTGAGTTAAATATAAAATGTTATTTATTGCTATTTTTAAAATTCTGTAATGCTTTTATTGTGGAGCCACATTTTAACAGGTGATAAGAAGTATGTCTTACAAAAAAAAACCAAAGAACAAACAAACAAGTCCCTCCATTGAACTGGAATTTTAAAATCCACCCGAATAGTTCATCTTTCAGATGGTGTGTTTCACCATGTATATGGTTTGAGAACTAATGTATTTAGACTTTTCTTATTATCTCATTTTGTGAATGTGTGGGGTTGGGGAGCTACTTTGCCTGCTTTTTTCTGTTAAGACAGATCTTGTGTAGCCAAGGCTTGACTCAAACTTGCGGTGTAGCCAAGGACAGCCCGACACCTTGATCCTATCCTCACGTCTCAAATGCTGGGCTTACACGTGTGGACAGCCTCGCCAGACCTTAGAAGACACCACCCTCTTATCATCTCACTGCTCTGTTACATGTCTAATATCTTCTTTTCCTTACTGTCATTTTAGGTGTGATATTTTGGACGCTATCATAATTTTTGACATATACGACGTAATTTTTGGCCCCAGCAAAGTTTAAAGCTAACCAGTACTTTATTTCAATCTCCTTCCATGTCTAACTCCCATGCTTAATCTGATATTAATTTTATTTTAGGTTGCTTTTAAGCATGAAAAAAATCCGGTATTATTATGGACACATTAAAGGTCAACATGTTTAATACTTAGATATATCGCTCTCTAATACCAATTTGCTCACTTTTAGTCTTTGCATTGTGTAAGTTTAATTTTTTTCATCCTTTTAAGATTTTTCAATGAGAATGTTGGGGTGGAAAAGTCGTTATTTGGAAGAATTTGCTTTTCTCTTTCTCCACCTGTGAATTCTGCCCTGCTGAAATCTGACATGTTTACTGTGCCACGGTGCTGTCTTTTCCAGCCTGTATCAAGGTCGGACTTTACGCATGCTGCTCTCAGACTGTCTCTTCTGATAAGTATGTGATCTTTGAGGCTGTACTTCAAAGTAAAAATATTTACTTCTTTTTAAGTGTTTTGTCTACTTGTTAAATTTTTGTCTCCAGTTTTGTGGCTTATATACACATATACATATACACCACAAACATACACACCACACCACACATACACATATACACACTTGCACACACCACACCACACACACACACACACACACACACCACACACACACACACCACACACACACACCACACATACACATATACACACACACCACACACACACACACCACACACACACATATATACACACACACCACACACACACACACACCACACATACACATATACACACACTTACACACATCACACATACAGTTATACACACACTTGCACACACCATACCACACACACACACACACTTACACACACCACACATACACTCTCACACTTGAAGTCCTGGGCCTCCTAGTCCTGGGAGGCTAGGATCCTGAGGACAGAGAGAGTCTGATTTGTCCAGAAGATTTGCTTTCTATTACAACATTGTCAACACTGATAATAGTGGTTGGGGAAATGACATTGTCAGTGGTATAATAATGGCAGCTACTCCTATGGGAAGCAGAGTGTGAGCCGGGCTATGGGCTGAACATTTTGTACATGCAACCACCTTTAATTGTCCTGGGAGGTGACCAAATTGAGGCCAAATTTAGTGTGGCCATCTGGTCAGTGTAGCACGCCTACAGCCCCAAATTTCTAGGCTTAAGTAACCCTCCTGTTTCCACCTTCAGGAACTACATGCGTATGCTACCAAACCCAACAAAGGTGCAGCCTAGGCTGGCCTAGGCCTCAGATCCTCTTGCCTCACCCTCTTGAGCTACTTGACCCACGGCATTCTACTGCAGCTGACTCCATTAATTTTCACAGCAACTCTAAGAATTCACCTCTTTATAGATAATACCATAGAGTCTCCTAGCAACCAGATAGACTGTCTAATGCCACATATCCATAAAGTAGCAGGGTAGCTTCTGTTACAGTTCTGCGTGACACTCGGTCCATGATGTTGGCCACGCCATATATTTCTTTGCAAGACTGAAGTTCTTAAACACCAAATGGACTTTATTTCAGGGAGAAGTTTGGCAGACGGGCTCAAGTTATCTGTAAACAAACGAATTTGAGTGCTGGAGACTTAGCTCAAGGGTAGAGCACTTACCAAGCAGGTGTGAAGCCCTGTTTCAATCCCAGAAATAAATAAGGTGGTTTAAAAAAGAAAATAGTTTTCTTCTGCAGTATGTGAAGAAATATTTGTTCACAGAGAGTCAGCTAGTCTTTGTTCTCTTATTTGAAAAAATTCTTGGTTTTTTTTTTTTTTTGAAAAATTACATCATTTCTCCTTTTCTTTCCTTCCTCCAAACCCTTCCATAGACTTCTTGTTCTCTTTCAAATTCACTGCTTCTTCTTTCCTTAACTGTTGTTACATACATTATCTATATGTATACCTATATCTGTACACACACATGTATATGTGTATATATGTATATACATTTCATATATGATATATAGGTATATATACACATATGTATATACATATATTATGCATGCAAATGTATTTATGTATGTATGTATGTGGTGTATGTGGGTGTGTTTCTAAATACATAGATACAACCTGCTCAGTCTGTATAATTTACTTGTATGTATGTTTTCATGGCTGACCACTTGGTATCTAGAAACCAATTGGAATGCTCCTCCCTGAGGAAGACTATTCCTCTTTCTCAGCATCTATTGGTTGCCTCTAGCTCTTTGTCTAGGATTGAGGCTCTGCGTGCCTTTGCTGTCCCCTCTATTTGGCATGTCTGTTGTTGCTGTCCTTGTTCAGCTCCTGTTCAGGCAGTCATGATGATCTTGGATCTCTTGATCAAATAAGCTTCTGTCCTACGTGTCTTGCTGCCCAAGAACTGATACTTTAAATGTGCTGTTTTTTCCACCCTGTTGAAAATTTCCTTCTGGTTATTGACTTGTACATTCTCTTCTCATGAAGACATATTCTCAGACTTACTTAAACGTCATAGTTAGGCATCTGGCATTATTTGAAAGGACCCACCTACTTACTACTCTCTCTTACAAACATCTCTCACCATCTTTAGGCTCAATCCGTTTTGGGTTCACAGGTTTAACTTACCACCAGTCCAACTTCATCTCGCCTTCTCACAAGCTGCCTGTAAATATTGTCTCTCTAAACCCAAACGCATTCATCCCCAGAGAAGACTGTGCTAACCTGGATGCTGCTGCTTATGCCTCTGCTCATCTCAGCCTTGCCTGCTGGGAGTACCCAGGCTGCTGTATGGGTCAACAGGTTCTTCCACTTAACCTGAAGTCCAGGTTCTTGATAGTTGCATGTGATGTGTGTCTTTGTTGGGACATTTAGATCCATATAATGGACATGGGCTCATCTTAGGACATAGTAAATAATAGCCCTTGTATGGTGACCCAAGACTTTTTGATAAACTTGAATACATCTGCCGGTTAATGATCTTTAGTGGACATTTGTGGCCATATAAATCATCAGAGAAACTGACCGTAAGAAACCTCTCCCAGACCTTATAATTTTGGTAAAATTTGTAAAAATGGTAAGCGCCCTTTGAGGAATGGGCGTTGGTTGCATCTACTATATCTTCACAACACACTTTGAATGTTGCAGCCTTAAGCATGCTAACGAAAGTCTCACTCTTAGTATTTGCTGCTACTGCTGCCTCCATTACTGCTGACAGGTGCTCCTTGGGGGTTTCTCCCAGCATTAGAGGGCACTATAGCTTAGGTTTGGGAGCAGAAGCCCTTATGGCTAGTTCAGGCCAAGACGGGGCAGCTGGAACTGGAGCTGCCTTTGCTGCAGACAATCAGAAGACTGGACAAACTGGATGAGGGAACTGTTGGCAGAAGACGGATTGGAATGCTTTAGGAAAGAAAGCTGACAGAGCAAGGATGCTCCTACGGGGAATAACCTCTTAGACTATGGCAGCACTAGGGAGAGCCTGGCAGAGCACAGGACAGAGCTCCCTTTTGATCTGAGAAAGCAGAGGTCAGAGTTGGGGCTGTTGACCTGGCTTTGGTTTATGGGACTGGACAGTAGAGATGAGGGGCATTTTGCAAGGAACAGAAAGTGATTATTACAAGACATAAAAACCAATGCAACAGAAGAGGCCAAGTTAACTGAATGGGGGAAGGCAACTCTCTATTCCATAAGTTTTTCTTGGAAAGCTAGATATTGATATAAGAAAAATTAATTTGGACACTTTATTTCATTATATAGACACAAAATTACTAAAAATGGATCTTAGCTGTAAAATTGTAGACATGCTAAAAGAAACAAAGGGGGGGGAATCTTATAAACTTTGGTTTAAACAAATTCCTTAAATAGGCTACAAGAACATACAAAAACCCCAACAAATTTAACTTAATCAAAATAACAATCTTTGGAAAGACACTACAAGTTAATATCTTTATCTGGAATTATATATTCCTAGTTTGTATAGAGCTTGCCATGTAGAACAGGTTAGTCTCAAACTCACAGAGACCAGGTGGTAGTTTCTAACGATTTGTGGTAAGCATCTTTGTACCTTGTACTTACTGGTCACTGCTATGTTCCTTTCAAGAAGACCTCCTGTGAGTTACATGCCTCATAACTTACAGCATAAGTCTCAAGAGTGTTTTGAGTTGCAGATTATTTTTCAAAATCTGAGAATGTTTAAACATTGTATAATGAGAGATCTTGGATATAGAATCCAAGTCTACATATGAAATTATGTTTCATGTATATCCCATACTCATAACCTGGAAGGTTATTTTCATACTTTTAGTTCACTCATGGTTTGACTGTGACCTGTTAGAAGAGGTTAGGAGTGGAATTTTCTACTTCTGGTGGGTTAGTACCAAAAAGTTTTAAATTCTGGAACATTTCGGATTTCAGATTTTTAATTTGTATAAAGGAAATTAAAAGATAAGACACCTAAGACCAAAAGAAAAACTTCTCAGTACACATGTGTACCAAATGACATTTCCCAAAACTATATTTAAAAATGCTTACAGCTCAGTAATAAGGCACATAACTCACAGATGGGCTTCATGAAAGGAAAAACAGCAATGACCAGTAAGTACAAAGATGCTTATCGCAAATCATTAGAAAATACCACCTGGTCTCTGTGAGTTTGAGACTAACCTGGTCTATATGGCAAGTTCTATACAAACTAGGAATATGTAATGAGACCCTGAATCAATCAATCAATCAATCAATCAATCAATCAGACAGACAGAAGATAACAATTGTTTCTGAATACATGGAGTAACTTTCATGCATTGCTGCATGCAGTTCATGCATTGTGAGTGTAAAATGGAGAGCTAGCTCAGCGATCGAGAGCACATGCTCTTCTTGCAGAGAACCTAGGTTTGGTTTCCAGCACCCAAGTGTTGCCTTGCAGTCATCTGTACCTACAGGGGATTTGACACCCCCTTCTGATTCTGCAGGCACCAGGGATGCATGTAGTACACAGACATACATGAAAACACTTATGCACATAACATAAAAATAACCTTTTATATTTTTGGTGGTGAGCCTAGCCTTTAATGACTGAACCATTTCTACAGTCCAAGAATCTTTTTAAAAAAGCATTAAGAGTTTTGAGAAACAGACCATGTGCATCAAGCAAATGACTCAGCAGCTCCGCTTCCTAATATTTGCCAAAGAGAATGAAATGTACATTTATGAAATGACTTGCATATATACACATTCATAGAAGGGTCATTCGTAATAGCCAAGAAGAGCTCCATGTGTCTATGATCAGGTGAATGGGCAGAAACACTGGCTGCATGAGAACAATGGAGCATGATTCAGCAGCAACGAGGAACATATGACTGATGTATTTAATAAAATGAATGAGTCTCAAGTGCGTTGTGCAGATTATACAATGTTTGCTCACAGAGTAGATCTTCAATAGAGTTACCAAGCACACACAGACAGTAGCTATGAATGGGGCTGAACGCACTAAGTAGATCCTGGTAATAGTTTTACAGTCTGCATGTAGACCAACACATTGCTCTGTCCATCATAAATATATATGGTTTTGTTGGTTATACCACAATAAATGGAGAGGAAAGTGAATAGTATGCAGCAAGGAATCATGGACTGTAAAGAAGACAATGGAAGATGTCAACAGAACTTTGCTTTGCATAATTAAGATGTCATCTTATTATTGCTTTAAAAATTGTGTCTAAGAATGAACCTGAAAATCGAAAGCTCTCTTCAAGGAAGGCATGATTGATTTTTGTACTCAGGGATTATGTGCAGGGATTGTCAAATAACACCAAGAAGACAACAGCTACAGATGTTGAGCAGAAGTCACGAGGAGAGGAGTAACTGTTGAACAGTACTGTGTACATGATATTCTAGGGTAGACAGACACTGCCTAGTGTCAGAAGGCAGATCTCTCATGTCCAGGGTAGGGATAATCAATGTGAAGGTACACAAGGATAACAGAAGTGTCGTGTAGCTTTATCCTGCTATATTTTCAAGGGTTTATATATTTTCTCAAGCTAAAAGATTATACCCTAAAATATATATTATATGTATGTAAGTTAGATCTCATTAAAGATTATTAAAACAAAGATCACATGTTTATGTGTCAGGGTAACCAGGCTCCTTAGTAATATATGATCTTGGACAAGGTCCTTATTTAAGTTTAAACTCATTTATCTATAAATTAGGAATTACAAAGATTTAACAGGATCCTGAGTTGTGGTTTTTCAGGGTTTGGCATGGGCCTTAAAATCAAAGGTCATGTCAAGAAGTAATATGGTTTATAATTCCGTGTTGGTTTTTAGAAGCTTCCCCTGTAGATCTCAGGGAACATGTGTACTCCTGTCTGCCCATCATCCACATATCACAAAAGCAAAACACTCAAACTGAAGATAATCAACAACACAGAGAGACGAAGGTTTGCTTCAGCTCAGCTCTGTTGATTTCTGTCCACAGCTGGTTGGCCCATGGCTGCTTTGGGCGTGTGTTGAGGTGGGATATTTTGATGAGAATGTATGGTGGAGAGTTGCCCATCTTATGGTATCCAGGAAGTAAAATGAGAGACAAAGGCAGGCATCCACAATCCCCCTTCACAGGGCACACTGCCAGTGATCTAACTTTCACTTGACTCCACCCTGAAACATTCCATGGCCTTGGGAAAGAATCCCTCTGGAGTCCAGGCCCCTAACACATAGACACTTTGGAAG